>JACGCM010002343.1:0-31792 GCA_014058105.1 Kingdonia uniflora | reverse complement strand
AACTCAATATATAGGTTTTCATTATTTGTTGATGCTATATTTTTGGTGAGCTATGTTAGTTGGTGGTGACTATTGCTGCCAAACCAAGCCAAGTACAAGAAGATACTTGGGATCTTTCTAGCTAACTTGGGTTCCCTGTATGTTCCCTTCATTTTAGTAGTTTTTATGAATACAGTGTACTTGTGACTTTCAACATTTTTTGTTGTTGTTATGTACAGGTTCAAAACCATAGCAAGCTGGTAGACCTTGCTCGAAATACTACACCCACGTGGTCTCTTGCTCTTGCTCCGTCTCTCCTCTCCAGGTATTGATGCATTAATGTTGTTAAGCCCAACTTAATTTTTAATAAACAGTGATACCCATACTTCCTGGAATGTATCGTTCCCATTATCACCCTACCCTCTTCGGCATTCTAAAACACCACATTACATGAATATAAGGTTTTCACCTTAATTTGAAAAATAAGTATGGGTATGTATTACTTAAATTTTATTTTTAGATAAATTCTAAGAATATCCAATTTTACAAGTATTCAATGCTTAAAGGATAAAATGTTTCTGGCTACAAATGGAGGCCTGGGGTGAACCTGAGCTCTTTAGATAAAAATAAGACTTGATATTTTTTCATACTTTGGACTATGGTTCTAAATATTTATATAGTAGAATTTCTTGGTCATAAGTCTCGTATTATGTTTCAGGTATATGACACGCTTGTTAATGAAGATCGCCGGTGTTCAAGTTTTCAATGGTGACCATGAAACATGTTTGCAAGCACTCTTTATCTCAAAAGTTTGATGTAAAAATGGTCTTGATACTAAAGAAATATATGGATATGGCTATCAACAATTTTATTAGTACTCTTGAATTCCACAACTGCATTTTAGGAATTTTAATTCTTTGCAATAAGTAATCCAGTTTTCTTATTATATGTTAGTCTTTGAAATTGACTCCAGATGTAGAGCATGGTTTGAAAATGGAAAGAGAAGAAGAGGAAAGAGGGAAGAGGGAAGATAGGGTGGGGAGGGAGGATTCTACAAAAAAAATTACTTTTTGGCCAAATATTGAAGTCGTCTATAAAGTGACGTGGTTAAATATAAATCACTTACAACATCATTTCCCTACCGATTTAATTTCAAGAGTCACATGAGTTGTGTACCCAAAAAATGTAAATTTTTTAACATAAAAATGTCATTATAAAAGTGACGTAAATGCATAGTACTAACCAAGTCGCCTTGGTCAACGTCGCTTGCAAAAGTGACGTTATTTCTCTTTCATGTCACTTTATTAGTGACGTAATACCCTTATTTGTTGTAGTGTACTTTCTTTCTTAAGTAGTAGATGGCTTATTACTATTAACGTATGGGTAACACCTAGATCAGTTAGTTCAAGTTTTAAAGAAGGGGAGAGTTGTATATAAAGTCCCATTTTCGCTTATTAATCGCTGAATGAAAAAACAATTAATGAAAATTCATTGAAAATTTTGGGGGCCTGCTCTTATTTCTTCTATTCATAAGTATCGTTACTATGTTATTTTCTTTGATGACTTTTCTTGATTTACTTGGTCTTAACCATTAAAAAAAATCATATTTTTTGAAGTATTTTCTCAAATTCCAAAGAATGGTGGAAAATCATTTTACTTTTAAAATAAAAACTTTTCAGTGTGATGGAGGTGGAGAGTTAACTCGATTGGTTTTCTAGAACATCTTGGAAAGTGTGGTATTCTCCAAAACATTTCTTGTCCTGGACACCCAAGAAAAATGGCATTGCGGAACGAAAACATAGGCACATTGTTGAGACCGAACTAACAATGATTATTCATGCCATTATCCCAAATATTTTATGGGTGGATGCATTTAGCACAACGGTTCATCTCATTTATCAGTTGCCTACACCAATTTTATCTATAAATATACCATCATTGTTTGTTTGAGAAGGAACCTGACTATCTATCACTAAGGGTATTCGGTTGTCATTGTTATCCATATCTACAAGCTCATAATGCAAACAAGTTTCAGCCTAAGTCATTTCCATATGTTTTTATTAGATACAACCCACTTCATAAAGGTTATCGCTGTCTTCTACCTTCAAGTGGGAAAGTATATTAATCTCGTCATATTGTCTTTGATGAAACTATTTATCCTTATGCCGATTCTGCTATACGCTCATAGCCTATGCAATCTCCTGGTGTTATAACGAAGTATCCAGATAATGAAGAATGGTGCGCAGTAGGTATTTCTGATACTTCATTTAAGGGGGAGCTTCCCATTATCCCAGCAAACAATGCTCATATTCCCCTAAGTACAACTGCACCCACAAACCCCATACATGCCACACATGAGGTTAGAGAATCTTCAACCAACATAATAGAAATGCCCATGCTAGATGTCTCAACTCTTCTTGAGCATCTTATATCTGAAACATCTATTGAAGTCCCTATTGATCCCGCTCAGCACTCGATGTAAACACGTTCCAAGTCAGGTGTGTTTAAGCTGAACCCCAAGTATGCAAATGTAATTGCTTCTTCTAATCTTGTTAGCAACAGTGAGCCGCGTACATTAGCCAAGGCATTAAAATCATTTCAGTGGGTTGATGCGATGCGCAAATAATTGTCGGCCTTAACAAGCAATAATACTTGGGTTCTTGTTCCTCGCGCAAATAAGATGAATGTTATTGGTTCTCGATAGGTTTATAAAACGAAACTAAAAGATAAAGGAGGAGTACAAAAATTTAAGGCACGGTTAGTAGCAAAAGGATATAGTCAGGTTGAAGGGATCGACTTCGACAAGACATTTTCCTCGGTCATCAAATCTACCACGATTAGACTTGTCTTATCTATTGTAGAAATGAATGATTGGGTCATTCGCCAACTTGACGTAAAAAATGCATTTCTTCATGGAAAGCTCAAAGAAACGGTCTACGTGGGGCAACCTGTCAGGCTTCGCCCACCCTAATTATCTTGATTATGTTTGTCTCCTTAAACGAGCATCATACGGTCTTAAACAGGCACTGAGAGCATGGTTTGATCGTCTCTCTCTCTTTCTTCTAGGTTTGGATTTTTACTGTAGTCAGGCGGATTCTTCATTCATCATTTTCTGTAGTTCTCTTGAAGTTATTTTGAGGCTCATTTATGTCGATGACATCCTTTGTGTAGGTCCAATCCTCAACTTATTTTAGATCTCATTCTTATGCTTGAAAATGAATTAGCTTTCAATGATATCGGCAATTTGCATTTTTTCTTGGGGATAGAGGTAATTCGCACATCTACTGGCCTATACTTTTCCAAGCAAAATATGTTCTTAAAGTTTTAGATCGTGCTTCTATGGTCGATTGCAAGCCTATTTCTACTCCTCTACCACTGAAGCATCACTTATACCTTCAAAGAGACTCCCATTTAGGACCTAATGATGTTAACTTTCATCGAAGTTTTGTCAGAACACTTCAATATCTTACTCTAACTCATCCTGATTTGTCATTCGCGGTCAATCTTGTATGCCAGTTTATGCATTCTCTGTCTTTATCACATATGCAAGCCGTTAAACAAATTCTACGCTACGTGGAAGGTACTATTTTACCCAGGTTTCATATTTGTTTGTGAAGGCTGGCTCTGTTTGCGGGACTCTTGAAGGCGCTCGAGATCGATATAGTCGTTGACCTTCTAGAGCATCTCTTCGAGTATTTTTGGTTTGTGGAGGACTAGGTGCTCTTTTACTCGGTTGTGGTCGGGCAGGGAATTCGAATATGCCAAAAAAGCATTCGACCAGTCAAGATTTTCTATTTTCTGAGATTCGTCGAGGAATCTTTTGGTGAAGGCTTCGAGGGTCTCACTGTCAGATCTTCTAAAATTAAAAAGAACGTCAACTCTGACCTCTCTGTTTTTGTTGAAGGCAAACTGGGTGATGAAAAGATGTGAAAGTTGCTCGAAGTTACGAATCGAGCCATTAGGGAGATTGTGGTACCATCGAAGGGGAGTTATCGGTAAGGCTCATTGGAAAAAGGCGACATAATAGGCAGTCAACCGTGGATTAAAGGCTCAGGGTGTTTTAGAATTCGAGGATGTGGGATTTGGGGTCAGTATTAGAGTATTTGCTAAGTTTGGGGGCACGAAAGTTGGAGGGTATTTCGATAGCTAACAGTTTGGGGTAGAACGGGTTATTAAAGCGGCTCCAGGAGTTTGTGGCTGGGCTCGTGCTAGCGCGAATGATAGGTTGTATTCTGTGGTTGAAGTTCTGTTGTGTAACATATGCAGGATGTGGGGGAGATTGATGAATTCGAAGGTTGTGAGGTCAAGTGTGTGATATAAAATCAGCACTGCATCCATCGAGCCGTTCCCGAGCAGGACGGCGTCTGGGGTGTCTGGATGAGCGGAGGGTTGAGTTAGAAGAGTCTTCTGAGGGGTGAATCCCGAGGTAAATAGAGCCGGTTGGAGGAATAATACGGGGAAAACCTTCGGCACCGGTATGAACGGGGGTATCTCAAGGTTTGGTGAAGGCTCAAGGCGTGCACGAGCAGAGACACGCGATTGGTCTGGTACCTGGGATGAGCGAGCAGGTTCCAAGGGTTGTAATCTCTGTAGCTCTCGGAAGGTATTGCGCAGTTCGTCGATTGCTCTGTTCTGTCTATTTTCATCATCCAAGTGGCGATTTCGCTCAGTTTCTAATGCCAAGCGGTAGTTTTCACACTCCTGGTTTAGTTGGTTCTGGTAGCGCTCCTTTGCCTGAGTAACTTATTAGGATAATAAGGCTATTTGGGTAGCTATTCTGTCAATGGAGTTGCCTGTCTGGGCTAAGTTGGAACGGCGTGTGGATGCCATTGAAGGTAATCAGTTGAAATGGAAAACAAAAAGAGGGGAGAAAAAAGGAAAAGAGATTGGTGGTGTGGGAAGCACAGACAGCGCCAATTGTAGGGAACTAACTTTGTTTGGAGGTGAAGTGGGTTCTCACAATGTAAAATCAATCTTCAATCAAAGGATACAAGCGATTGGCCTAAAGTAAGATCTAACTATAGACAAATACTTGCGTAGAGGCCTGAATGTGACTCTCTACGACCTCTAATGAGGATTTTTAAGATAGATTATATTACTGAAGAGTAAATAATAGGGTTCGAGTACAAAGTGTTTGGGTGGTCGAAGGTAAAATGCAAGGGGTTGGAGATGATTTTCGTAACCTCTTCTTGGTTTTCCCTCTCCTCTATTTATAGAGATACAGGAAGCTGAGTCATCAAGTGTGGGTCAGGATTACATGATTACTGTCAGGAAATCCTGGCGAGTTATGGGCGTCGGTTATGTCGGTACTGTCACTGCAACATTTATTGGTAATGTCTTTGAACGGCGTGGTGGTTAGACCTGTTACTGTAGCTGCACGGACCAATCAATGCGTCATCTTATCTGATGAGGTGGTTGTCTATCTTATCTTGCTTCGATCGTGTGTTAATAAGGTCGAAGGATTTTTGTTGTAATATGTTAATCTGTTGTCAAAGCTTTGTCTGATGTCAAAGCTTAATCTTCGGGGGATCTCTGGGGAGTCTATTTTAGAGATTGAGTGGGCTTCGATATATTTGAGTAGGCTGTGAAGTAGGCTTCGACTGACTATCGAAGGCTACGAGTAGGCTACTACAAGTAGCAGAAGGCACTCTGAACACGAAGTTCATCCCTTCAACAGACCAACTGGCAGACATTTTCACTAAGGCTTTAAATAAATATTCCTTCGAAGAACTACGTACCAAGCTGGGTGTTCAATTTATTGACCTCTTTCGCTTGCCGGGGGGGTAATGATAAAGACAAACATTACACTTGATGGGGCAATCTTATGATGATCCATCTCTTAATGAGAAGTCAATAATTTAGTATATGAAAGGATTACAACCTCTTGTGTATCTAAAGAGATTTGTAACCTTCACATTTTATTTTACTTGTAACTTAGAAGATTATAAATAAGATAGCTTGTAGCAGATCCAAGCATTGGACTGCTTGTTTCCTTGCATACCATTCTCTTTCTTCTACAGATATATGTCATTGGCTTAAGATTAGTGTTACATTACACAATGGTGTTTTTCAAATAGACAAGTTTGCCATTGTTTCAAAGATAAAGAGGGGCTGAGATTTATGGGAAAGAACGAGATCGACGGACGATATTTGTTGAACTCTATGGCTTAGGGGTAGTTTCGACATAATACATAAAAGGGTATTAAGTCTTACTCTTCATCACTTTATCTCTCCATCTCTCCCGACTCTAAACTCTTCATCACTTTATCTCTCCCATCTCTCCCAACTCTAAACTCTTCATCATTTTATCTCTCCCGACTCTAAAATTCATCTCTCTAAAATTCATCTCTCCCAGTAGTGCCTCCCAAGAACTTCTCTCTCTCTCTCACTCTCTGCTTCAAGCAACGGCTTCGAAAGGGTATGGGAGTAGGATGTTGGTGAGGGATGATAATGTTTTGGTACTTAGGGCTTTAATTTCGAGTTGATTCATATTCGATTTCACGGGATTTATGGTGCAAATCAAGGGTTTCATTTGGTAATATCGGTTTTGAATGTTTTGGGGTTACTTAATTAGGTTTTTTTTTACTCCATTGCTATATAACATCAATTGTTTTTGTGGTTCATGTTGACTGCCATGGCTTGATTTCGAGTTGATTAAAGCAAATGGGGATCTTCCTAGGTTTTTATCACTGCTTATGGTTTTGAATTGGGGATCTTCGTGGGTTGAGTATGATTCGTGCGATTCACGGTTCGACAGATTTCAGTGATACGATTCAGGCTTTCCTACTCCAAAACAACCTGCCTTTTCATTAGAAAGAAATGTGAACTTGAAGATTACTCAATAGACGATTTGAGCATCTCCATCGTTGAATGTCGATAACAGTCTGGACTTTTAGAGATTGGCTTAGGATATACAAGGTACTTTTAATAACAACTGGATAACCTCTTAACAGGGTGATGTATTGTGCCAAGTAATAAATTTGTTCGATTACGATACATAAATCTTTATTTATGATGATTATTTTGCTCATATGATCAAATTCTTTTAAACCCCATGTTGATAGTACATCTCAGCCAATAAGAATCCTTTCAGACTATATATCTTGATTTTGGCTCCAAATAGCGCACACGGGGAATGTTATTGTACTTGATATGAAAAGGCGATTTCTCCTTCTCAAGGTCTATAGGAAGTACTTGAAGAAGTATTGCCCTATCCGGAAACATAGTTATTGGTCTAAATGTCTACTGGTACATAGCAGACAATAGTTCATTGCCTTAGGTTTGGACATCATAAACATGATTTGAGATTTTAGTGATAGGAGAATGGTTACATATGCTTTCTCCACTTCATGTAGCATTATCAAGACTCCACCCAACTGAAAATGAATGTCCTTATGGAAAAAAATTGTATATCGAATTCGAGCAATTCAAACCATGGCATGGCGATACATACAATTATAAACAGCTCAAGCAAGAAAATACAGATAACATGTATGATCAAGATCAAGAGAGAGCTGGACAGAAGAAGAACCAGATAAATTCCCCAAATCTGTAAGTATATTTCAATCTCTAATTTCAACTTAGAGTTTATTATGTTTACTGAATGGAAATTGAGTTTTGGAGATTTAAGTGAAAGGAATGCCAAACATGGGGTTATATAACCAATCAAGTTTGTTGTTTCTACTTTTCTTCCTTTTCATGTTGTTGTTGTAGAAATATAAGGTTGAGTCCTTCACTCATTCTATCTGATTGTTGCTTTAATCTTAAATACAGACGATGGGTTTCATTTGACCTACCTTGGCTACGACTTTCTCGCTATTAAGACATTAATTTTGCTTTTCTTTCACTAACTCTTAAATCCTTAAGGTTGAAAGTCTGAATTCATCTCGCCTTTAAAGGTATGTTTAACAATTTCTTATTTCTTTCCTTTAGTTTGAAAGTAGTTGCTTCTTATGATCTGCTTTTTCTCCTTCATTAATTGCTTAATTGGTCTGAAATTGGAGTTTAGTTTCTGCATATGTGATTGAGGAAGCATGACAACTATTTGAAGTAGCTTCTGCAGACTTACAAAATCAATAAATCCTTTGATTTTGTACAAAATTGGTTGGTTTGAAAAACCCGATCTGGATCTTAAGGTCTAAGGGTTGGACTTATGTTTGTTTGATATTGATAGTAAGGGTTTATCTTTTACTCCTAATTTTAGCTTAACTTGGGTCATTTTGGGTGGGCTGTGTCGCTTAATTACTCATTATTGTAGCCTGAATTTTCCTTACTTTGGGTAGTTTGAGTGTTTAAATTTGCTTAAGAAATCTTGGTTTCTACTTGAATCTTCTTTGGCTGTATTTTGGGTAAGATTTTAATTATTCTATACGTTATTATTTCTTCTTTGAAAGAGCCTCGACTAACAATATTGACATTTTAGAGAAACAGATTCCCTGTGAATCATTTCTTTCTTTGTTAGGCGAATATATTTGTTAAGCTACTTCATCCTATAAAGTGATTGAAAAAGTAGGAGGAAGACAAAGATTAATCAACATAAGCGCAAAATCAATTTGAATACACATATGTGGCTATAACAGGATATTAGTACGACAATGCTACAACAGAACATAATATCTTCTAGGATATGAGCACATCATAACATAAATAAGAATAGTTGCATATCTTTATTTTCCTGAATGTTTAGCAGACATAGTTTCAGATGCTCTTTCGCCATTGAGGATTATTTGACAACTTTTCCAATCTTTTAGTAACATTTTCTCTTCAATTTTTTGCAAGGTTGGAACAAAAAGTTAGTACACTTCCTGGTCTATTTTAATTAACTTGAAGTTTTCATACGAGAAGCATCCCCCTTGCATTTAGTTAGTAAATTTCTAAATTTTATTCGTCCTAGTCTATACAATTTTGACCATGACTACATTAGTTGCCACAAAATTCAATCATCATGATGAAATGTATAATTTATTGTTATTGTTTCCACTAAGTTAAGTTATAAACTCAAACTTTTTATCTCGGTATAAGCAAACATCATTCAGCCAGATGATATCCTGCTCTAAAAATTATGATCCAGGAAGACAATGTGAGGTAATGCAAAATATATCTTAGAGGGACCACCATTGGAGTAATTTTTCTTCTCCTTCTTATGCTTCCAAGGATCTGATCTACTACATCTATGCTTGCATGATTCTACTACTGCTTAAAGATTAAATAATGAAATTGCAAGTGAGAAAATAACGACGAAGGTAATTGTGCCTGATTAGTAGAAATGGGAGGTGGAGTTTCAAATAAAAACTAAGGCAAGCTCCTCTCCAAAAGAAACAGGTTTGTTCAACCCCAATCTTCAATCTTTACATTTGGACATTTGGATTTTTCGTCATTATTATTTACGATATAGATTTTATTTTATATTTTCATGTTTAGTTATATTATTTATGTAATTTAATTGTTTTGATTTCTGCAGATTTTATGGAGAACTCTAAAAATAGCGTGACAAGATTTTATGAAGATAAAACTCAGTCGAATGCTATAAAAGATGGAGTATTTCATGGGAAAAAACTCTCAATTGTATCATTATCTATATGTAATTGGTTTTTAAGTTATAGATTTTTCCAGTTTAAGCATTTCCAAGTTCAATCTCAAATCGTGGGGAAAAAACATTTTCAGGGCGCTTTTCTATCAACTCGAAATTATCTCTGGCGAACTCATGATTGTTGGTAATGTTTTGAGTTATCTTTGTGATTCAACTGTTGTCGAGAAAATTTTCAAAATTAATCTCATGATTTTTTAAGTATAATCTGTGATTGAGTAACCCTGAAAGGAAAAAAATAAAATAATTCCAACGCGATTTTACTGCATTTAGGGTTTTGGGTTTGAATATGGGAAAATGTTCTTGGTTATTCTGGCATTTTTTTTGTGTCACGACTCTCTACCATAATTGAAGCGCCAAAAGTTTGGTACTTGAGTTTTAACGCCAAAGGCGCGTTAATGGACAATTATGTAGCGCCGAAGGCACGTTGCTGGGATCATCGTGGCGAGCCATGGGTAGTACTAGCATTCTTTAATCTTGGATTAAAATATCAATGTATCATTATGGTTATCTTTTTGTTTCTTCATATTGTGACAAACATTTTGGTCGTTGTTATTTCATATTGTGAAAAACAATTTAGTTTATTTTCTTGATTATAGGTGCATCCTAATAACATCCCAATAGAAAACTATGATGATTTAAGAGTTATAGGTGGGGATGACCATGCAACCGTATAGTACACAAAGCAACTTGGGGATGATGATATGGCTAAATATGCGGAAGAATTGGTGTGCGATTATGCTTGTAAATCTTTTAATGGAGTTTAAATTGTTGATTGAAGAATATTTTTTACTAAGCTTTTATTGTGGCAATATTTTGGAATCCACAACTTCGGTTATGGGGTTTGAATAGTGGTGTTGTACATTTTGTAATACATTGTTAGTAATTAATTCTAATTTTACACCAATTTTATTTAATTTTCCATCATTTTTCATGCCCAATCACAGTGGCGGATCTACATAGGGCTGAGAGTGGGCAATGGCCCACTCTGAAATTTTAAAACATTTGATTTCTATAGGTAAAAAAAAAATCCACTTGTCCTTTGTAAAATGTTCTTTTTGCCCTCCCTGACTTTTGTAAAATGTTCCTCTTGCCCTCCCTGACTTTCTTAATTTACTACACATACTACTTATTTGCCACCCATATTATAATATTTTTAGGGCTTTTTGGTAATACATAGTCAACCATAAAATGCACCCATATCAATCCTTTCTTTTTGGTAAAATCCTTCAATGTTTCCTCCCTCTCTATCTTTATGGTTAAAAATAATAAAATACCCTTTATTACTTTGATTTTTTTTTCCAGGGGCTACCGCCCCCAAACCCCATAGTACAGATTCCTGGATCCACCACTGCCCTACTAAACAATGAAAATTAGTTCTTAGAAAATGGGCTTTCCATGAAAAATTGTTTTTCCTTTTCCGTCGTTTTCCACAAACCAAACACACCCCATAATTAGGGAAGTGGTTATCATGTGAGCCCTTTCAACCCAATAGAAGGTTCAGAATACCAACGCCCTTATAAAAAAGCTGTAAGTAATTCCTTTTCAGCGAGCATTTGTACTTAGATTTTTTATATTCTAAATGAATGTTATTGATGTGGCGCATCCCTCATAGGGTCATCTACCCACCATACCACTTTTGTTTATTTAATGCTTTTAATGTTTTGTATTTTAGTCTTTAGCTTAAAGCCTGTTGGAGAGGCCCGACCTAGATTATTAGCAGTTTCCCAGTTTAAGTAGAATTATATTTTAATTAAAATTATGTTCTATAAAAGGGGAGATCTAGGTTATTTGTTTCTTAGTTAGTTAAGACAGTTAATTCAGTTAAAGTATTATTGTTCATAACAAGGTTCTAATTAATAAAATTAGGGTTCCTCACGAACCTAATTCCTTTTGTTAAAACTGGTGTTTTTCTTGATTATTGGCTTCCGCGTAATCAGTCTACATCAGTTATACAGTAGCAGACCCGTAGCCATATGCCGTACTATATCTTCTTTTTTCTTTGGAGCGTGACATTTCACTAAATATCGTCATAATCACATTTTTAGGAGAATTGTATACCATTTTAGCACATATATCAACATCACCAACATATTGCAATGAAACATCATGAATTTGAATTGCAACAATTTTGTTTCAGACATTCTTACCTACAATTGTTTCTAATTATAACGGAAAGCAAACATAATAGGCTACCTGTTTTCTATCATTTATTAGGTGTTTGCAGTTGCTGGTGTCTTAGAGTCACGTAAAATTACTACAAGCATCCGTCAAACACATGGCCTAGATGCAAGTGCAGCATGTGAACAACTGAGACATTCTTTCCTCGATCCCTCAGACAGTGCAGGATCTCAACCAGCAGTTGCCCTTGTTGGATAAATGCTACACATCGCCCAGATTTCCCCCTATATAAATAGCATGGGTTCCTTCTTGCCAATGCAATTCAGGAGAACGGAAGAAATAAACAAGCGCTCAGGCCAGGGATACAGAAACTTCAATGGTTACCTACTGTGATGGCAGTATCATTTTTTTAAGTAGAAGATAAACGAAGTTCGTTTTTCTTGCGGCATAATATTACAGGATTTGCAAACAATATGTTCAAACGGCTTTGGAGAAACCTTATTTATCAGTTTTTCTGTACTGTTAATTTGTAATTAAACAAAGCAAAGAGTAAATTCGTGAACTATGGCCTTGGAGAATCCAAATGCAGCTCTAGCGTTTTTAAATACTTTTAAATGTTGTTCTTAGTTGAATTTGCACTTGTGGAACCAGAAACCTCCAGAGAAGACTTTTTAGTAGTTGATGAATTCAGCAAAGGAAGAAAAATCTGAATCAGTCCTGTTGAAACAAAGACATTAGGCCATGCCACAACGTCAATCTTAGATAACAGCAGTGCAACGCAACAGAGTGCTCAAGGTCTAAGACATTAGGCCATGCCACAACTTAAAATTTACTACATATAGTTATAGCTGCATCTAAACCAAATTTTGGCATACTGCAGGTCTAAGACACAAACCACCTGTTACAAGGGACCTTACCATGTCTTTCACAAAAGCAAAATTTTCAACCAAAAAGAAGATTGGATACACAACAATTTTGGCAACTTTGATGATTGACAAGAAGGCTCACAGCAATTTATCGTATTAAAAGAAAATTCTACAAACAAAATCCAACCAAAATCTAGCTGAGTACAAGAAACCACACCTAATAAGATCGAAGTGAGTACAACTACCTGATCCAGTATCTGTAAGAAACTCTGGAACAACCATTTTTTATAATACTAGAGTACTCTTCAAAGGTGTAATCAATTACTAGTTAAACAGTTATAGGCGTACATAAACCTAAATTGAATAACTGCATTCCAATCTGGAAAGCTGTAACTTTACCAGAAACAAACCGCCGCAGTAGAAAAGATGGATCATAGCAAAACACCTAAACACAGAAAACATTTAATACTAAATGAAGTCATGCAAGACAACACCATGAATTATAGACAATGTAATATGAGATAAACAAACTTGAATCAAGCCTGGTACCAAAAAACACACAAGTTTTGGGTTTTCAGAATAGTACAGTAATGTCACAGAGTACAGCGATCCTAGTTATCCCTTAATCTGCAGGTGCTATCTTTTAGTGTCAATTAGCGGCTACGCCTTGGTGACACGACTGCTGACCGATGACGACCTAGAAGTCCACCGGACCACCAATTTGGCCTAGGCTCATCATCAACATAGGTGGGTTTGCTGCAACCTCACATTTGAACAGTGAGAACATAGAATAAAAATGCGGAAGTGAAAGCACATGATATTCAATATTAAAACTGCAAGTGCACAATATAGTAGTTTCAACTCACTTGGCATAACAACAATAACCTGTATTCCCAATACATATACTAATTGAAATAAGCACAACTCTCCTCCAATGAAAATAAATCTATTCTCAAGGCCAAAACGATAATCTGGCATGAAACGATAGCTTTTGGTAAATAACTTATCAAACCAGAAAAGGGAGTAAAATTGGCCAATGTTGCTACAGAGTATCTATTGGCATTTGGGCTGCAAGAATTACTGGAAAGTCAAAGGTAAACGTCAAAAACTATTGATGGAGATTCAAGTGCACATGATACAATTTTGCCATCTTTTCTCTCTATGCCCAATAGATATCATACATAGCCAAAACATTATTAATACGAGGATTACATACAAGTCAAAATGCCATATCTCGTCTTTCAGTTGCAAGCTAGTCTGTCAAAGGATCATAGACTTATTCTGCAGAAGTTGTGCTACCTCTTTCTTGACCTGCATATATGTACATTTACATAAAGTACATTCAGATGGATCAGCAGTAAAATCCACAATTAAAGTCATGCATTGAAACATATCACATCTTTCATAATTTGAATGAATTTAACATAAGATATTTGAACTAACTAATATCGTGTATGTGTCTTGGAAGTACATCAGTGTGCATCGATTAAAATGTGTATTATTACATGGTCACTTGGTTGTTATGACTTTATACCCCCGGAGGAAGCTATGAAAAGCTGGCTCATGTCATTTTGTTTCAGAATAAAAAAGTGAAGTTGTGAACATGATTTCACTTATTGAACTTGACTATGGAGAAGCTCAGATATATGCGTGCAGTAGGCTGATACATGCACAATGCAATAACCGGCTCTCCCAGACTACTCAACTTTCAAGGCATCTTAAGGGTGATGTACAGCTTGCCAACAAGTGAAAGAACAAAAGGATACCATTTCTGGAGAACTTTAGCATCCTTCATATATTAGATGCGCCATTATAAAAGTGCTGTATAATTGCATATACATTCAATCGAAAATATATATGAATGGGTTTACTCATGGTATCATTATCGGTGATATCATGCTTTTCGTCCATTCGATCTCTGATGTGCTAGATAATCAAACTTCTCTGGATTCTGTGTAGCACTTGGAGCCTATATGGGAATTATGTGGGGTTTATTTTTATTTTTTATTTTTCGCAAAGATGTCATGCAGTAAAATAAGCGCAGTATTGGAAAGTTTTACATTTGCGGAAAAGAAGCACATTATATGTTAAGTTTATAGTAACTTGATGATATAATTCACTATCAGCTACATGCCTACATCAACCATAATATAATGCGCTGGCATTGAACTGATTCAAGTATAAGCGGGTGCTTATAAGTATTACATTTCTTTTAAATGTTTGTAAGTATACTTCTAATAGACAGAGAAAAAAATGTCCGGATGAACTTACGCAACCGTGCGCAGCATGGGTTTATAACCTTGTTCTATTATTAGAAGTGTTCAAGACTCTGCAACTATATCTAAGGGGACAAAAACAATGTCGATGAACTAAGAGTTCTCTAATGTTTAGATCATTATAAACCTAAGAAACCCCAGATATTAAATCTTTCTCTTGGTCCCTTCCCCGTCCTGGAGTGATCAAGATAAACAGTGACGGAGCCAGCAAAGGGAATTGAGGTATTGGTGATTTTAGCCTTATCTTCAGAAGCAATACTGGTGATTAAGGATGTATATCTTCAGAATTTGGGCATTACTTCATCTTATATTGTAGAATGCTACGGTATCATGTAAGCTGCAGAAAAAGCTTTGAATGAAGGATGGTTGAACATCATCATTGTTTCAGATTCTGCCACTGCTAAGATGATCATTCAAGTCATTCATAGATGGAGAGAAGCCAAATTTTGGATTAGACAGAACTGAGCACTTCCTGGGAATAATTCTCTTCTCTAGACTAAAAGGTCATAAGTTTAGGGTATTTGGCCACCATCGGCCACCATCGAAGGACTCAATTTCAACATTTTCAGAAAGAAATACATAATATCGCTATCTTATATTCTGAAGTCTGCATAATAGCAGGCTGCGGTCTGAATGCTGAAAGAAACACTTCCTTGGACCATCCTAAACTCTTATAAACTTTCATTTTCCGTTCCCAATTCGATTCAGTTAATTGTGTCACCATTCGGACGGCTTCAATGAACCCTATTCTTTTAGGATCGAAACCCAATTTCTTAGCTTTCAAAGTGACTGCCTCCCAAGTCATTCATAGATGGAGAGAAGCCAAATTTTGGATAAGACAGAACTGAGCACTTCCTGGGAATAATTCTCTTCTCTAGACTAACCGTCGTAAGTTTGGGGTATTTGGCCACCATCGAAGGACTCAATTTCAACATTTTCAGAAAAAAAGACATAATATCGCTATCTTATTTTCTGAAGTTTGCATAATAGCAGGCTGCAGTCTGAATACTGAAAGAAACACTTCCTTGGACCATCCTAAACTCTTATAAACTTCCATTTTCCGTTCCCAATTCGATTCAGTTAATGTGTCACCATTCGGACGGCTTCAATGAACCCTATACTTTTAGGATCGGAACCCAATTTCTTAGCTTTCAAAGTGACTGCCTCCAAGCGGTCAGAGTTTAGCTGCAGTGCAGACGGTTGACGACTCATCAACCTTGATTTATTGGGTTCAGGTATACCATAGGTAGAAGGGTTTTCCTCTTGAGAAGGGTTACGAGTTGTCGTCAGTGTGGACAAAGGTTTTGATGAAATTACAAGATGGGATGATTTGTTCTCTAGGTCCCTTCTAGGCTGACTAGAGACCGTCTTTACAATTTCAGGAATTCACATACCCAAAGATTTGAAAAACTCGAACTTGGGTTTGAGGGTCTCGTCTGAGTTGGTGACATGTAGAGAATGGCGCTTGGTGACTATGTTTGTGATTTGGGTATTAGTAAATCCCTGTGTTCGGAGGAGCTCAACAACACAATGTGCTTCTTCTAAAGACTTAATTTTAATTTTCTTTGAAGCCTTCGTGCGGAAATGAGAACCCTAATATGAGTTCATGAGATATGACGCTGTCACAGATTTTTCATTTGTGATTCTGACTTTGATTTGAAAGATTAGGTTTGAAGAAACAGAAAATGAGGTTTTGTTGTGTTCAAGCTCTACTTCTACTAATACTACTAGTGCTACTACTAATTAGAAGCTCTTTGCATACAAATCAAAACATTGTTTAATAAAAGAGATAAAAAATAATTACTGTGTCGATGTGTTTGATCTACTTCTCCTGTCTCAACATGAAAAACCCTAGAAAACAACATTGCAGCAGAACTATTATAGGTTCTTATGAGCTTGTGTGAGAGATTGCATTTTAAAAGTGGGATATGACTGTAGGGTCTGTCTACAGCTTCCCTCTTCTTGTAATTCATTTTACTACTACTAAATTACTTACTTTTTGAAGGGAAAAAAGGGAACAAGCGGTTTTGATCAATTCCCACACGCCAAAAGAATAAGAAAAGGTTGATGTCTGAAAATATGACTCAAACATTGCTTTAGTGATCCATAAGTGTTCTTATAAATATGAATCAGGCAATATAAATGACCCGGACCGCATATATTACTATGTAAAAATGGGAGAAAAGTAATACTAACTACTACATACGTTATGGAGCCATGGTGCTCTTTGCGCTTCCTCTATCAGCATTTGGTTCTCTTGTATCAGCTCGATCTGCACTCGGTAATTCTTCAACTCTGCCTCGTGCAAATTCTTCCAGCTCTCTTCCAACTCCTTTGACTTAATCTCGTCACTCAAAGCTATGTTAAATCCACAGAGTTTCAACCATTCAAAGAAAGATTCGGGGGGCTACAACGAATCCTGATTAAACTGAAGTTCATTACTCAAAATAGGATAAGATGAAGACGAGGACGGAGGAGGCACACTTTCACTATCATTCGAAATGGTGGTGTTATCGACGCCCCAGACATCCGTAGCCCAGAGATAAAATTCTTCAGTTCCGGATCTTGGTCGACCATTTTTTTTAAGATAGTTGTTATACTTGCTCTTCATTCTGCCGATTTTGGCCATCAATTGAGTGTGGGAGATATTGGGACAAATTGTAAGTTTAACGAATTCGTGAAGTGAATTAGAGGAAGGTTTTCTTGCCATGTGTTGTAAAATCAATACCTCTTCTTCATGAGTCCATATCCTCCCACTCCCAGGTTTCGGTGGTGCCATATTGATTGCTACAATAAAGAAAGAAAACCTAGATATCAACTCACAACTGAATCGAACAAAAACAAACCTGAAACAAAACAATATCAAAACCCAAACTAACTAACCTTTTTAGATGTAAGTAGAGTGGCTGATGGGTATCCCAGATTGCAGTTTGTTAGTGAGATGAGACTCTTCCTTGAAGAAGGCAATAGCGAGATTGGCGAGTTGGAGAACGTAATTGGGATTCCTGAGTGAGGCCGAGGGAGAGGCAACTGAAGTGTTCTTGTGTGTAATCGAACAACATCAAACCCTAATACTTTTGGGTTATTTATAGTAGGGTACCTGGCGCTTTTTTTCGGCATGCCAAGTCATGGCATGCCAAACCCAAAGGCATACCAAACCAACTTTAATTAATCTCTCACGACGTTTTTGCCACTTTGGACAAGTCTGTCCTTATCTCCAAAAAGAGGGGCTGCGATGCGCTGTTGGTGCCTCGAGAAACGCACAAGGAAGGGCAGTTATGGAAGTTTAGATTTTAAACTAAAATCTAAAAAAAAAAAACCCGATTTCAAACTTCTCTTCTCATCCCTCGAGTCCAAACTTCTCTTCTCTTCTATTCAAAAAAAAAAAAAAAAAACACTACCAGCGTCATTGCTTCAATTTTGCCTTATGATTTTGATTTGCACACAATGATTTTGATTTGGAACGCCGTTTTCTTCAATTTCGGGTACGCCATTTTTTGGAAATATCATTGCTTCAATTTCGCCTTATGATTTTGATTTTGATTTACACACAATGATTTTGATTTGGAATGCCATTTTTTTTAAATATTGTTGCTTCAATTTCGCCTTACGATTTTGATTTTGATTTGCACACAATGATTTTGATTTGGAACGTTTTTTTTTGGAAATATCGTTGCTTCAATTTCGCGTGAAATATTATTGCTTCAGTTCCGAATAATAGTTCTGATTTGGGTGGATTTGGATTTGCATTTGTTCAAATTCGCCTAGCATTGTCCTACTACATTCAACCTCCCCTCTTGAAGATTCTTCATTAAGCTTTTATGTCTTCCTCTAACAGTAAACAGGTACTTCAAACAAGCATTCTCTCTCTATAAAGGGTGTTTTATTCTCCTTATCTATTTGTTCTCCTAATTTTGTTGAAGTACATTATCATAGTTGATTACATTTTTCAATGATGCATGAATTCCGATTGCAACCACGTATTCTGCAGATTATGTTGAAGATTCCTAACTAATTTTTAAGATATGTGTATAAAAAAACTATGAATAATATGCGTATTGTAATGCTACAGTTAACAAATATTGTTCTGCTTTAGTCATCGCTTTAACTTGCTTTAACCTACATAAAGCTTTTCACATAATTTGGAACTGTTGCAGTTCATAGTGGGTTGGGGTCTATAGAGCGTCTCTTTATCTGTATTAGCACTATGCATAACTATGATCTAGCTTACATGCTCTAGATAACACCTTATCTATTTGTACTTCATTACAATGTAACCATATTTTAAACTAATACCAACCACTTTATACGTTGGTGGGAACAATCTGGCCAAATCTATTCTTCCAGATTGATCTTTCTATTAACAATTTCGGTGGGGAAATCCCATTATTGAACAATTTGCCAAGTCTACAAGTTATAAGCCTAGGGAGTAATCTGCTGCATAGCACGTGAGGTTGAAATAGATTTTTCATACCTCTGCGGCAATTCTACTAACCTTGAACTATTTTCTTTTGTAACAATAAGCTACTGGTGAGCTTCGTTCTTCTATTGGAACCTATCGCGCCCTTCACAAGTTTGAGTTCAATATCAAACTAACGCCATATTTATTATTCCTCGACAAAACCCGAGAGCAGTGTGGAAGAACTCTTAAAGTTCAGTACCAGGAGCGTACAAGAAAATAGTCCAATTACAGAGGAAGGAACTAGAAAGATTTGTGTAGTGGCAGAGCCCTTTCCTGCCCATGACTTCCGAAGAAGTGGATATCTCCAATTTATATTGAAACATATATTTTTGTTTAACATAATAGGCAATCATAACACAAAGCTTTCCACGATTACTTAAACTACAGGGCACTTCATTTAGATAGCATTACGAGTAAGGCTAGAATTACAATTAAAAGCTACGATTCAAAAGGTGGAGGTAGGAGGTAGGAGGCCCATTTGATAGGTTTTCTTTAATAGAAACAGTCTCCTTAATCCGAGTTGAGATGAACATATATTTTGATCAAGGAAATTACTGAAATTGAAAGAGAAAATTTAGCAATTATTCACTTCGAAAGAAATGGAATTCACTAAAGCAGTTACAGGTCTTACAGGACTTGATTCTCTTGAACTATATCTAGGATTCTTACCCTTCCATATATCATAATAGGTCTTGAGAAGACTAAGTACTTGATCTCAGGTTTAGGAGATTCAGAACTAAGAATATTCTTAAATTTTCTTGAAAGAATCAAAGATTCTCTACTTCATATAGTATATAGAGCTGGAAAGGCAATTCATCGCGATCTTTGATTAAGGAGAAGCAAAAATACTAAGCAAAAGTGCTATCATAAATAAAGACTAACCAAAAGTGGAAGGACAGATAACTTACAGCATGCTAGACACAGAGTACCACAACACTTTAGGCATCGCAGGTTCGGACATAGAAGCAGCCTTGGACAGAGCCTGATTCTTCTAATTCAAGCCTTCGCATCTCTTTGCCCTCATCCTAGCCAAATCAATTCACCAACGCCCTACGCGTTAGGATAAATAACCTTGTATGTTGTACCATCAGATAATCGGGAACAACTTGCCCTTCCCTTTTCCCAGCCTGGGGTGTACCTAACGCGGGTCTCAGTCTCGAAGCATCACTACGCCACCTGGGGCACTGGCGTGCTTGCTTCGACGCCATTTCGCCTTCGGAAACATACTAAAACTGTCCTTGCAAATCATCCTCCCCCATTCTTCACAATACTTGCGAAACCACCTTGCCTCTCCTTTTCTTTGATGGCTTCGGCATAATAGTACGCTCGAAGCAGGGAATCTGCTTATTTATTTATCTTCCTTTTGCTACCAAGATCTGAAATACTAATAACCCACTGCCTAATCGGAATCGACAAGCGTCAATATAACCCTAAGATTCTCCCAAGACCGGTTGGTGGGATCTACAGAAAAAAATTACAATATAATCACAGTTCATTTGGCACTCATCAAAATAAAACATTCGACAGGAAAGAAGACTCACTCGGGTTATAGAACTTTCATGATGTAACCTAGACGAGTCATACACCTCGACATTCTCAAAATGTAACCGTACTACAAGAAGTCTGACTATTAAACCGTCGACCCGGTCGAACAAAATATCAAACAACCAGGGATTCACTGTGTGACACTGAATAGGGTTATGTGCACACTTCGGTTGTCTTCCTCGAAACGAGTAAAAGGAAACCACATCAGACCATTTGATTAAGCCCGCTTCTCTGCTCACTTTAACATTCATACCCTCAATTACCCTCATCATCTCGTACAAATTTCCATTATCTGAACCAGTGCAACTTTCCAAAAATTCAATACCTCTGTACAATCCTGCGGAGGGAAGTTGCCTTCCCAGTCGAATTTTGAAACACTGTACACCCATTATACCCGAGCGCGGGTTTGACTTAAAAATTCTACCTGCTCCCGTAAAACTTAAACATCACCCCACCTTGACAACTCTAGTTTGTAGCAATATCGGTCTTCTAATCTCTTTTTATCTCTAGCGAGACAGAACCTCGGCCTTATCAAACTGCAGCGCACCTCCTCACTACATCACTTTATCCTGCACTCCCCCTTCTCCACTCGAAGTGTTCCAGCTTTACCTCATTTATCTATCCTCCCTTACTCTTCTCATCACTAGCCTCTGTCACACCGTCTTACGACAGTTACTACTCGAACCTCCAAGAACCACACTGCCAGCGGGAATATGTTTTTTATGACCAGTTCTTCTAAGCGTAACATCATCCATTGGAGATACGACCAGTTACACTTAGCCTCATTCTTGTAGACCTAATCGTCTATGGCCTCACGCTCGAACGATCGACGGGTATGCATTCTCATGCATAAGAAAAGGACGTAATTGAGCGATACATTCAACAAATACCCGGGCGTCAATAAACCCTGTTCTCCTTACCCTCTCAATAGATACAAACACAATCGTAAATCAATCTAAACCCAATCCTACCATACAATACTCTCTTCTTCTCCCCCCCCCCCCCTCTAATTGCAAATTTTTTCCTAAATACCATAATGGGCGAACTCAGACTATGAATTCCCACTAACCGCGACCATCACCTCGCAAATATGAAGCCAGGAAGATCCTTACTTCCAGATACTGATGGCAGAAACCAAAATAAAAGTAGATAAAGAAAATTGGCATCCTGCGTTCGCAGAAATACACTCAAAACACAAGGTAGTCGTGACTCAGCAACATCTATCAAGATTCACGAAACATGCGTACGTTCATCCTCTCCCACTCTCTAGTTGTTCCTCATGAAAACAGTACAGTGGTTGATTCTGCACATTAAATTTAGTCTCAGAAACTACCAAAACCGCCCCACGTATTTCCAACCCATATCATTACAACACCCTCATACTTGGCTTTTTGGTTGTAAGGGTCTTGACCTTTTAACCCCCTCCCCACGTGTGAACCGCCCACGCCACTCTCAATTGAGGTTATAAACTCAAAAGCCTCTCGAACCTTCTAGACCCCTCATCGAAGCCTGCTAGCAAGGTTCAAACATCACATACACTTTTTCTACAACATAAGTAAAAATCATGGTTTAATGCAACGGCTACACTGCCCAAGGAGCACGTACCGTTATAACAGACAGCTGTTTCTGGCTGTAAGACGCTTTAGTCAAATCAAAACCAAAAACCTTCGCACATACACTTTTCGTACACAAATAATCGATACACCATATCTCGAACAGTTCCTCAGATAACCAACCATTCGATTCCAAAAATATATTGAACATTAGATCTACCGCACACAGGCGATAAAAACTTTGAAGTTCTGAATGTTACTATACGAAATTATAATATTAATTCAACAGATCAAATTTCTCACTCGACCAAGCACACTTTCTTTTGCTTGGACGTTCAGCATTTTTACTGACAAAGATCATAATATGACTTCGACATATCATATTTTCTACGTTGATAGATCACACGTTTTACTGTCGTTAAATTCATTAATTTATTTCGACAATAAGACTCCACTTCCGATAAGTCAGACTGTTACTTCGACCAATTCAAATGTTACCTCGAGCATTCAGAAGTTACTGACAAACAATACTAAACATAATTCGACTATTATATTACCAATCCCAATTCATTTACTTGAAATCAAAATAGTACATTCAAAAACATAAAATATTACACACACTCCTAAACCCATCTAAAACCACTAAAACAAATAGCAAGGAGCCACTATTTTATCGGGAACCTCTCCTTAGCATCAGCAGCAAAGTCCTGATGTGTCTACCCTCCTCTGTAAAATGATTTATAGCAAGGACACCGATGGACTAGAAATAGACCCATCCTCAAACAGAATCCTCTCACCAATATGCAAAGAACATGTCGAGCAAGGGGTTCCCCAGAATCTGCTAACAGGGTCGGAATCTCTGCGTCGATGTTCTGAGCGACAAGAAACCGGGTGCGATCCAGGGGCATTTCCAGCACCTGAATAGTGTTGCCGCAAACGGTCGCATGCTTAGCGCATGGAAAAGAACTGTTGTTTATTATGGGAGAAAGAAGACGACATCTATTCAGAAGAAGAAAAAGCAAATTCTCCTCCGCAAATACACAGTTTATACATAAGTACATTTAAAAACATATAATTCCCAGTTACACATGGTAGTCTTAAATTCCTCTCCTTGAAAACTCAACAAGTTTGGACCTTTCCAACTTCATAGGACATAAAACGTTTCATCGTACCCATATTTCAACTTTTGCCGAGACTTGCAGACGACAAACCAGCATCG
Organism: Kingdonia uniflora; assembly: GCA_014058105.1. Lineage (NCBI taxonomy): Eukaryota > Viridiplantae > Streptophyta > Magnoliopsida > Ranunculales > Circaeasteraceae > Kingdonia > Kingdonia uniflora. The sequence goes on along the minus strand of JACGCM010002343.1, from coordinate 8,185 downwards.
GAAATCGACCCTTTGCTTTTTCGTTACTCTAACAAACCACCATCACTTCGATTACTCTTGTATTGAATGCGACCCCTTTTTACATTGTCTCACACTCGTTCACAGCGTTTGACAACTGCAGGATCAATAACTTCGACCCATACCATTATACTTGAAATAGTTTTTTTTTCAACATTCCACGGAGTATATTTGAATACCGTGACCTATAAGGTCGATTCATCACAATAAAATACCAGATACAAATACACAAAATTCAGTAATAAAATTATTTCCATCCATGCCACATACAATACACGAAACAGTAAAGTTGCCAAAAACAACATACCAAAGCTCACAAAAACACAAAACCTCAAAATACAGTTCCAATAAAGAAAAAACCCATCATCACCAATTGAGGGCCAGTTCGACTCGCTGAAACTTGTTCCTCCCTCGCTATTCTGACCTTGAATGAGCACATCTCGGCTAAAGCCGACAGGAAGAGATGAGGTTCTCAACAGTCGTGAAATGAAACGCAGGTACCCCCAAAGGTAAGCATAGAACTCCACGTTGTGTGAGTTCTCCAGTACTACATCCACCAAGTCAGGATAGCCCAGTCCAGATAATGTTGACCAAGAACTTCAAGGTAAATTCAGCAGTCTTCTGTCTATGAAGACGATTCGAGGAAATCCCCACCTTGCTGATAGCGAGTGTTTGGCATGGTATCCATAACGTTTTCAAGAAATAAAGAAGAAGGAGCAGAGAATGAAACAGAAGAAGAGCAGGCAGTGTTCATACCATATAACCAGATTATAGCACCTCATTATACTCCCTACCACCAACATTCCTTCATACCTTCTTCTTACTTACCTGAAACCCATAGTCAACCGACGCAACGTCCAATGCAAAAGTTTTTCTCAGCGAAGGACAATACACTGTTTCGATCCTTCCCGATGAGGGGGAGAATATAGCAGACAACTCAAAGCTTCACCCATTCAAATGGCTTCGAAGGCTACTTCAAAGTCTACTCGAATTCTCCCCCCCACAGCCCAATTAATCCACAAACAAGTCTCCAAGATTATCGAAGACAGAAGCCCCGACTCGAATAAGCCTCGAGAAGACGCACGTCAACATCAGAAATGCGTCGGACCCTATCCGTACATGGCGCAGCATGACAAGGACAGCAGCTCACCAGGACTGGATGACGCCATTATACAGTCAATGCAGATACAGTGACAGAAACCAACAGGCGGACTATAGTGACAATGCACAGCGACAGAATCGATAGACGCTATAGTGCAGAGTATGGTACCAGGCTCTAATTTCTGGCTTCAACACACCTTGGGAGACACGCTCGTAGCTGGAGGATACCCAAATAGCTATACTTGTATCTGATTAGCCTTGGTGGAATCAGCCAGTCTTAGATTCTATAAATAGAGAGATGGGGAAACCAAGGAAGGGTTAGAAAAGCCCTCCCCAAACCACTATTGTTTACCTTGGATCACCTTGTATAAACCAGTACTCAAACCTGGGACCATGGATAGAAATGCCAATACTCTTAAAAATTCTCACAGAGGTCCGTGGAGAGTCATTTCAGGCCTCCACGCAAGTATATATATATAGATTATTCGCATTCTAGCTCACGTACTGAATCCCTTTGTTGAAGAGTAAACCCGTGGTGTAAGAACAGACTACCCCCCTCCCCGCAAGAAGTTAGGCCCCTGCACACCTTCTAGCCCTCCGGTCGAACTAGCTCTTCGCGATTGGATTTTTGTTGTGGGAACAGTGTTTCAAATTTTTGGGATCACCCCAACTTTCTATGAACATCTGCAGTTGACATAGTATAACATTCGCATTGAAATCCAATGAAGGTCTTCGCTATTCTTCATAGTCTAATCCTTATTCAGAAGCTTTCGCTGCAGCACCTGCGGTGATTATAATGCTGAGCTTCGGTCACTCTAAATTCCCTATAATAGCTCTACTCGCTTTAAAATTTATCTCAGACACAACGATGCTTTGCGTCCCCCGGCAGCCAAGATTGTCAATGCCTGATTCAATTGCGAGGTTAACTTTGGCGCCTTGATGAAAGACTACACCCAACATCAAGTACAGAATATTGAGCATCAGTACATTTCGAAAAGCATGATGCACTTAGAAGATATTTAGAATTTTAAAAGAAAAATAGTTTTACCGATGCATAGCTAATTAACCCCCTCCCGCTCTGGGTAATCTGCAGAGTATTGCATCGACCTCCCCAAGCAGCAGTAGCTCAAGTGCTCCTCCAGATCCGATTTGTTAGTTCTTCGTCTACATCCTAGCACATCCTCCACAGCGCCTACGCCTCTTACACTGAGTTACTGGATGTGTACCTGGAGATTCGGGGGAAAGACTTACCTCTCTTTGAGACGCGTCGGCGCCTGCTTCGATGCGCCACGGGCTACTTCGGGCACCGGCACTGACTGCTTCGGCGCCTGCTGCCCTTGGGAAATAATTTACCTTCCCGCGCCAATTTCAGTTTCTCATTCCTTGCGACCAACCTCGAATACTTTTGCTCTCCTCTTCGTGATGGGCCGGTGTAATGGACTGTTTCGAAGCGGAGAATTGTAGAATTTATAATCTTATGTCAAGTAGCTGCAAGGACAATAAACTGCCATATTATAATAATGTGCTGGGTTTGTCCGAACATATTTCGCCTGTACGGCATATGGTCGAAGTGTTTCTGATGTGATGTGGAGTTCGTCTTTGAGGCTTGTCAGATGCGAGGCGTATCTTCGGATAATCTTTGGGAAACTGTTTAGGATTGGTGGCTTCGAGAGATTCGGAGTAGGCTTTAAAGAAGAATTTGAGGTTTGACTGGGGTAGAAGGCTGCGAGTAGGCTATACATTCGCCCCCCTCAGCAAGGTTCGAACGAGGTATGAGGCGTTGCCTGAGGAAAATGTTTGGCGTATTGGAGTTGAGCAGTTTGCTTTTTTAGATTTTGGGGAGGTAATAAAAGAGGGTAATAAAAAAATGTGGTGGGTATGGCAGATAATAAAGAGTTAGATAGGCGCGATAAGTAGGGTTATAAGGGTAGGAAGGACACTATATGACTTTTCTCGTTGTATTTTCTTCTACGATTCCACATGTCTTTGAAACGAAACCCCCATGGCCACAACCACGCACAACACCCCCCACGGTACCAGACAAAGGATGGGGTTTGCCGTGACCGTAGTATAGGGCGGAAGATGTTACCTAAAGTTGAAGTTCTTGGTTCTAAGAGTACGTTGAGGCAGCCCGAATTGGAGAATTAGAGAGGAGAATTATCAAAGGGGAGTCTAGGCTTACTTTCGGGGGGAGATGACGTTTGTTGTTTACGACATCGGGACAACGCTAGCTTTTTATGTCGAGATTGCAGATGTCTCGTTCAGGCGGAAGAGAGTTGGCGGAAGCAGGCTACGGCGAGTGGAGCTAGCCTACTAAAAATAAGGCAAGGGTCCTACTTGAAGCGGTGCAAGGTGGTGATTGAAGGGGTTTTATTTGTGGTGGTATGGGGGCATTCTTTTTTGCTATGGCTTTGTAGGTCTGGACTTGGAAATTTCTGTTTCTGTTGGTTGTTAACTTGTGAATGGAATGAGAACAATATTTGGCTACAAGTTTGTTGTGTTTGTATCTGGTAGGCAGTATGCAACTAGATTGCAGGCGGTATCGAACAGATATTTTAGAATGTTAACAGTGAAAAAGGTCACCTTTGAGGGAAAATGGACTTCAGAATTGTACGGGTTGGTTGAGAAATAGGCGGTATTCGATTCCAATGAATAATAATTTGGTACGCGAAGCTCGAAGTTTGTTCTATAGGGCTGGTAAAGGAGGTACAAGAAAAGGGTGGCGCTGGTTTGAGACAATTGATGGCTCGACTGTAGTCCTCAGGAAGGACAAGCGGGTTGAATACGCATGCAGATGAAACGGCTATGTCGGTAGGAAGTGGAAAGGTGGACTATTTAGTTGCAAGGAGAAGAAGAAAGACGGTTAATGAAAGTAACTTGGATAGGGAATCTTTTAAGTACCTTCATGTATAAATTGGCCGGTGTTTGCCACCCCACGACGGAGCAATTTATCTTTCTTATTTCACTTCTGAACATCATGTCTCTTCTTCGTCCAAAGCAACAGAAGTTTTCAAAAAACAAGAGCAGGACGGAGCAGGATTGTGGCAAAGGTTATTTGAGTACGGGAGAAGACGCTGGAACGGAAGAGGAGGTTCTTGGCGACCGAGACTGGGCGCAGAAATGCCAAACCGGTGTGAGGTGGCAACCCGAGGAACATTGCGGGAATGCTTTGCGTATGGGGGGGGGTTTTCAGATGATAGTCAATTTCACGACACCGTTATCTTGCTAGAGTTCATTTGCGGAGTGAGAGATGGTGGAGAGGAGGATTTCTGCTACTGAGGCTAGGATTGGGAGAGGCGTTCTGATGATAAATCGGGGCTTCTTGCTGGTTGTGAGTATGTAGATGGGATATCGAGGATTATTTTTCTTTAATTTTTAATTGTACTATTTTGATCCTATTTGATGAAATTGGGAGTTGATAATAACTGTCAAATTATTTGCAGTAGGTGTGCAAGAGGATTTTGATTGCTTGAAGTAACATTTGAATTTCGAAGTAACAGTCTAACGTCGAAATAGAAGGTCGATCTGTGTGTACTAAGTTAAAATTCTACATACCGAAGTAAAAAGTGTGATCTGTCCAAAGAAAAGTCTGTCTGTGAAGTAATAAAGACATCCATAACTCTGAAGCTACGAATGTGTGTCGATCGAATGATGATGATTATTTTGAAATCGAATGTGAGGTATCGTGGATGACTGTCTAGATCGGTCAGAAATTACTCGTGTGCGAGAATATGTATTATCCGAAGGTTTGTTGGATTTGATTAGACGGTCGGAACACCAGACAGGTTTGTTAAACGGGTAAGGGTCCTGGGGCATGTGGTCATGCAGAATCATGTTTTTTGCTCATGTTATGGAAAAAAAAGTGTGATGTGTGTTGGGACTGACTGGCCGCTCGAGAGAGGGTTTAGAAGGTTAGGAGTTTGGCTTTGGGGTTATACCAATTCGAGGAGCGTATGATTCAAAGTGAGGAAATGAGGGGTAAATTGGTCAACAACCCTACTCAACGGAAAAGCTGGGTAGTGGGGGACCAGTGGATATGATAGTGGTTTGGAAATCGAATCAATGTTCTATTTGAGGAGGTTATATATATGATGAAGAAAATAACAAAGGTATGTTCATCAAATGGAACTGGAGATTGAGAGGAGAGGACGTAAATTCATTGTTACGGAGTTGGGAGAGATCACTGAAGTGTTTTTGGGATACCAAATGATTTACGTTCGATATTGTACTTCGGGTTAAGCAGTATGTCGATGGATCTCTGTCTATTTTGTTTTGAAGCGATGCTATGTATCTGTAAGTAGGATCATCTGGGTGTAGTGGAGAGATTATAATCAAGGAGGGAGGGAATTTAGGAGTCTGGGTTTCTAGCCCTTTTAGGATTTTGAGGGTATTGACGAAGGGAGGGTTTAGGATCGAGTTGTTGATGGTGTATGGATCTGTTGGCCCATAAGGTAGATAAAAAATGGTGGTACTGACATGTAATAGCAAATGTACGACCTAAGAGTTGCCTCTCTTCTCTGTAGATAAGATGATTACCGTCGAGCTTCGAGAATGAGGTGATAAACGAGTAGTCAAGAAAATGAGGCTAGTATTTGGCCGTGCTCTGATAGATACGGGTAGCGACGTAAAAGTGTTAGATGTTGAACCGAGGAACAGTTAGCCATGGGGTGCTGAAGGGTGGGGTTTCGAGTACTGACGTGTAAGATGGTGGGATGAGGGATAGTAATGAAGAAGAGATAGGGAGGAGGGGAGCAAAAACAAAGGGAATGCGAACTTCGGGTGCTGGAGGGATGAAGGGGTAGCACGACGTGATTAAGCCGCGTGGGTGACATTCGAATGAAGCGATGAGGAGGTTGTTCTTTTGCAGCTAGAGGATAAGCAGAGACTCGACGATTTGCTGTTCAAATTGGAGTTGGTGAAGGGGGGGTCGTGTACAGGTTAGACGAGAGTGGGTTGGACTTCCAGTCGAACCTGCGGGAGGGTAGACGGAATATAGGGCAAATTCGATGGAAATACAACTCCTTTCTGAAGGCTGGGAAAGAGGTATTAAATATTTTTGGGAAGTTGCCCCAGTAGATGAATGGGAATTTTGACTAGATGATGAGGGCAAAAAAACTTTTAAATATTAATATACTCAAATCCCAATCAAATCGCAAATAGTGACAAAATATAAAACCAAGCAGTTTAGTACACACAATGAAACTACACGTTAGAAACATGTTGAGGTACAGATTTTTGGTGTCGGGCAAACACATTTGATCGACACACGTAGAGCGAAGTTGATCAAATGAACTAACAGTCTGTACATATCCACCCAAACACCTAAACCTCCAACTTAAATCATCAGTTGATATAAAAACGAAGATTCATAATCTATATGAGAAACAGCGATCACAAAATAATAAATTATGAACAGAAAAATTACACAAGGTTCACATCGATGAGCCATGTTACTAAACTATAAGAGCCGGCTATTTTATTTTTCTCCTCTTTGTCTAAAAGAAAACTCCAATCTGAATTTCACTATAAATAGTGCTCAAATTAACTCGAAACGAAAAAATAACAGAAAAAAAATAACAGAAACACATTAACAAATGTACTTAAACATATATGACCATTGCTATAAAGGTGAGGATGCGAATGAGCGATGAATAAAAATAACCATGCCAAACACAAAAAATTTTCAAAAAAGCAGAGCTCTGGTATTGTTATAGACCGCCATGAGTAAAAGTAAGAAATTGCATCTAATAAAAGCTTTAACCAGCATACCTATTGGAAACAATAATTGTCTTAATTGGATCTTTATTCAATACCACACACTGTACACAAAGTCTATCGACAACAATATGAGCCTGACACTTCACTTAAATTAAAGGATATATTACGAGAATTTGACAATACAAATACGTTAAGAACGATCATTACTCGATATTGTTATAAAATTCACTGTAAACTGTGTCCTTTCAAATTCAAGAGTAGGCCATCATAATAAACTTATAACCAGTTGATTTTCTTCTCAATTTCATCTATTAAAGACACTATAACATCAGCAAGAAGCCAGACATTGGAGCAAAGTTCAACAAATTCCCATTTAAGGTTGTGCCCTCTGTTTATTTGAGTAAAAGATAGCTTAAAATCTAGAAATGGGTCAGGATTAATCCCTATAAAAACGGTCAAACATTTTTCAGCAACACCATCAACAATTGGGTCTTTGATAGGACATCAAAACAAGCTGCCCTATCTCGCTACAACAATCATCAAATAACAATCAAACACTAAAATGCATCTACAATGATGAAAGAGATAGATAGAGAGACACCAATAATTAGAGTTTTTGCAACATGGATTACGACGTGAGGGATTCGAGCAGTGAGTTATGAGAGATTGATGGAGAGACAGAGAGATGGAGAGAAGAAAAAGAAGAAGAGCGTGGGAGAAAGAAGAAGAATCAGGATATATGTTTTGATGGGAGAGATAATAAAGGTACCTTTTTCTGTATTTTGTCCAAACTACACAAAGGAGTATAGGTAAAATTAACTTAAGCAGTCCATCGCCCTCCTCCCAAAAATTCACAATCCTCTTATTCCTGAGACAATGGTGAAATGTTTACGAAAACCCGTTGCTAATGGATACTAGTAATTGAAACATAATTTTTACCGATTCATTCAATTTTTTAGGTGCGAAACGAGTTTCTATAAATTTAAGAGCAAAAATATTATGTATCCCCCTCTTCAGTAAGAAGTCATACCTCTACACAATTAAAATCGGTCTTAATATATTTGTGTGAAAACTATGGAATTAAGGGCATTATAATTAGAATTGTCCTCCCGGTTTTAGCGAAAAATAGATATGTACAATTTGATGATAGTGTGTCCTCCAATGGGAACATGGGATTCATAAGAATTACAAATGCCCAAGGTCCCACAAATGAGTGGGGATAAGATATATATTCTAAAAGCATTTCAATTAAATTGGCGACATCCATGACAGGCCTCGGGCGGAATTTTTTAATTTTTTCGTTTCAAATGGAAGATTTCATCTTCAGGAATAATAGAGACCTTTGTTA
>JACGCM010000220.1:0-15754 GCA_014058105.1 Kingdonia uniflora | reverse complement strand
GACATATACTAGAAATTAAATTTTAGATTAACTGTGGCGCTATAGTAACAATTAAGATCTCTACTTGAATCATAATTAAAGATTGACAGTGTCGCGTACTCTAAAAAAAGAAGATCTATACTTGTAACTTAATTTTAGATTGAACTGTGGCGCGACGGTAAATAAAGATCTATACTAGAAACTGAATTTCCCGCTTGACTGTGTCGGCTACTGTACAATGAAGATCTATACTTGAAATCGATTTAAGATTTACTGTAGTGCTATTGTAAAAAAGAAGATCTAGTCCTAGAAGCCGAATTGTAATTACAGTGGGCGCTAACATTAAAAATAAGATCTATAATCAAACATGATTCAATGGGTTCGTGCGCTACAGATAAAAAAGAAAATCTATACGTGAAAAGATTTCAGATTGACTGGTCGCTTCACTAAAATAGTGTCAATAATAGAAACTTAATTTCAGATTGACTATTGGCGCTGTCGGTAACAATCAGATCTTGCTTGGGGGAAACTTATTAAAGATTTTACTCTCTGTCGCTACGTAAAAGAAACGATCTATAACTATAACAGAACTTCATATTGACTAGTGGCGCAACAGTAAAAATGATCATAAAGAACTATTTTTAGATAGACTGTGGTGCTACATACATGAGAAGATCTCACTGAAAGGCATAAGTTTCGATTGTTAGTGGGGGGGCCACACTTAAAAGAAGATTTATATACTAATCTTATTTCAGATTTGTCGGTGGGGCTATATTAAAAGAAAAGATCATACAAGAATCTTAATTTCGATTGACTGTGAAACGCTCGTAAACAAGAAATCTCAACTATAAACTGAATAACAGATGACTATATGGGGCGCTACTGTATAATTAAGATCATACTAGAACCTGTATTTAAGATTGGTTGTGGGCGCTACAGTAAAAATTAAAGATCTCTACAAGAAGCACACATCAGATTCACTGTACTAGGCGCTACAGTAAAAAAAAGCTCTATCCAAGCACGTGAATGATAGATAACTGTGGGCGCTGCAAGTAAAAATTATGATCTACACTAGAAACTGATTGCAGATTGAACAGTTTGTGCTACAGCCAAAGAATATCTGCACCCTTGACTGAATTTCAATTGACTATAGCGCTAGACAGTAACAAAGAAAATCTTACTTGAAGCAGAATTTTAGATTGACTTTGACGCTACAGTCACAAAGATCTTACTAAACCTTAATTTCGGATTGACGTGGGTCGCTACAAGTACAAAAGAAATCAATACTTGAAACCTGAACTTTCAGATTACTGTGTGCTTACAGTAAAAGAAGATCTAATATTATAAATAAAACTTCAGATTACTTGTGCCCCCCGCTCCACCGTAAAAACGATCTATACTAGAAACTGAATTTCTGATTTCTTTGGGCGCTGCCAAAAAAAAACATCGAGACTAGAAATAGAACTTTCTATTAACCTGTGGGTGCTACAGTAAACAAGATAATCTAATACTAGAACCTGATTACAGATTGACTATGGGGCTTACTATTAAAATGATATCTATACAAGAAATTGAATTTTCCGATTGATTGTGGGAGATACATAAGAACGAAGATCTATCGAGATAACTGCCTTTCTGACTGACTGTGGCGTAGAGTAAAAGGTAGATCTATACTAGAAACTGAATTTCAGATTGACTTTGGGCGCTACTTTACTATGGAATATCTATACTATAGAACTTTATTTCAGATGACACTGGGCCTCTACAGTAAAAGAGATCTATACAGAAACTGAATATTAATTGAAATTGGGAGCTACTGAGAAAAAACATCTTACTAGCAATTATTTTCGATGATTGTGTGCTCTACCAGTAAAAAAAAGATCTATATAGGACAAAAATAATTTCAGATTTTATAGTGGCGCGTACAGTAAAAATGAGATCTACAATTGAGCAGAATTTCAATGCCTTACCGGTGCGCGCTACAGAAAAAAAGAAGATCTTACTAGAAACAGAATTTAAGATTGACTGTGTGCGCACCGTTAAAAAGAAGATCAATTACAAGAACTTAATTACATTAACTTCGAGTGCTTAGCAGTTAAAATGAAGATCAATATGAACTTGAATTTCAGATTGACTGTGTTGTTACGTAAAAAAGAAAATCAATACTAGAAACGAATTTCATATTGACTCTGCGGGCGCTACCGTCAAAATGAGATCTATAATAAAAACGAACTTCAGCTTCACTTGGGAGCACCGACATAAATAGGTCTATACTAGAAACTCAATTACGATGTAAGTGGGACGCTACAGTAAAATAAAGAGCCATACTTGAACTGAATTTCAGAGTTACTGGGGCGATACAGGTAAAAAATTGTAATCTATACTTGAGCGGAATTTGATTTACAGTGGGCGCTACCGAAAAAAGAAATCTCTACAGAAACTAATTTTTGATCGAATGTGGGATCTACTGTAAAATTTTGTACTAGTTCTCCTTAATTTTATATTGACGTGGCGCTGCAGCAAAATGAAAGGGCTATACTAAGGTGAATTTAAGACTGACTATGGTTTAACATTACAACAGATCTATACTTGAAATTAATTTCAGATTTGCTGCGGGCACTACAGGAAAAAAAAATATCTCTCTAAGAACTGAATTTTAGATTTACTGTTGCGCTATCCGAAAAAAAGAATCAATACTAGAAACTGATTTCACAGATTACTGTGGGCGCTACTTAAAATGATGATCTATACTAAAAAGACTTCAGATTAACGTGGGAGCTACCACCGAAAGAAGTAGTCTATCTATAAACTGAATTACAGATTTAATGTTGGCGCTACCGTAAAAATTAAGATCCATACTTAAAATAAATTTTAGATTCACTGTGGGCGCCTAGAAGCTAAAGGAAAGATCTATCTTGAAGCTGATAGTTCGATATTGACAGTGGGTGCTCTACAGTAAAAAATAAGATCTATAATAAACTGAATTTTCAGATTTCCTTCGGGGCGCTTCAGTAAGAAATCTATATTGAAAAAGAATTTCCGATTGACTGTGGGCGATACAGTAAAACTATGCATCAATGACTAGAAATTATTTCAGATTGATGTAGGCGCTACAGTAAAAAAGAATATCTATACTAGAACCAGATCTTTAAGATTAACGTGGGAGCTACAGTACAAAAGAAGATCTATACTGAACTGACTTTCAGATTGACTGTGGGCGTTACGTAAAAACGAAGATCCATATAGAAATAGAATTTCCGATTGACTGTGGGTGCTACAGTAAAAAGGAAAATCTATACTTGATCTTGAATTTCAGATTTACTATGGGTTTTCTAAAGTCAAAAAATTTCTATCCTTGTAACTGAATTTCGGATTGACTCTGGGGGCTGCCGTAAAATGAAGATGTTTGCATGAAAATTATTTTCAGATTAACTGTGGGCGCTATAGTAAAATGGAGATCAATATAGAAACGTAATTTTAGATTGACTGTGTGTCGCTACTGTGAAAAAAAAGTATCAATACAATACACTGACGTCATATTGATTTTTGGTGCTAACATAAAAAATAAATCTATACGAGATACTGAATTTTCAGATTGACTGTGGGTGATACAGTAAAAAGACAGATCTCACGAGAATAAATTTCAGATTGATTGTGGGGACCCCGAAATCAAGATCTATACTAGATAACTAATTTCAGTTTGACTGTAGGTGATACATAAAAGGAAGATGCTCTACTGGGAACTTTAATTTCAGATAACTAAGGCGCCACTTGTCAAAAGGAAAATCAATACTAGAAATTTAATTTCAGATTGACTGTGGGCGGTACAAAAAAATGAACATCTAAAATAGAAGCAGAACTTCCAGATTGATGTGTCCTACTGCCAAAATGATGATCTATTCAATAAACTGAATTTTGATTGCTTGTGGGCCGCTATAATACAAATGAAGATCTATACTTTAAGCTAATTTCAGATTAACAAAAGACATGTGTGCTACTGTAAAAAGGAAGATCTATACGAGGAACTTAATTTCAATTAACTGTGGGCCCGCTTCAGTAAAACATAAGATCTAGTACAGAAACTGATTAACAGCGTAACTGTGGGCGCTACGGACAAATGAATATCTATACTTTATACCCACCGAATTTTAGATTCACAGTGGCGCTATAGTAAAAATTAAGATCTCTACTGAGTTAGTTTTGATTGACATGTGCATTACATTTAAAATTGAGATTCTATACTAGACTGAATTTCAGATTGACTGTGGGCGCTACAGTAAAAAAGAATATCATTACTAGAAACTGACTTTCAGATTGACGGTGGACGCTACAGTAAAGATGATCACTACCGAAATAGACTTCAGATTGACGTGGGTTCTACATTAAAGAAGATCATCCCTAAAAACAGAATTCCAGATTGACTGGGGCGCTGCGTAAATTCAAGATCTATAACTAAAAACCGAATTTCATATTACTGTGGGCGCTACAGTTAAGGAAGAATCTATACTTGAGGCTGACTTCAGATTGCCCGTGGCGGTAACAGTAAAAAAGAAAGATCTACACTTGAACCTGATTCCGATTAACCACGGCGGTACAGTATAAAAGAAAATCTATATTAAACAGAATTTTAGATTTACTGTGGGCGCAATGTAAAAATGATAGATTTTTGAAACTTAATTTCTATTTAATAATTGTCCCTAACTTAACAATTATATCATACTGAAATAGATCTTCCATTAACTATTGGCGCTACAGTAAAAACGAAGATCAATACTTGAAATTGAATTATTTTATTGACTGTGGGGCTACCGTAAAAAGAATATCGATACTAAAATCAGCCTCAGATTTACTGTGGCGGAACCGTAAAAATATCTATACAGAAACCGAATTAACGGATTGATATTGGGCGCTGCGTCAAAATGAATCTACTGCTTGAAACTAATTTGTGACTGACTTGTGGGCGCTACATTAAAAATGTAGTCTATACTTGAAGCTGAATTTGCTGATTTGACAGTGGGTACTGCCGTAAAATAAGTCATACTTAAACTGATTTAAATGATTTGACTGTGGGCGCTCCAGTAAAAAGGAAGATCGACGGAAACTTAATTTCAGATTAGCTGTGGTTCTAATCTAAATACGATGTTCTATAAGAAACTGATGTCCGTTGATTGCGGGGGCTGCCTAAAAATTAAGATCTATCATGACTTATTTCTGATTGATATGTGTGCGCTACAGTAAAAATGTGATCTATCCTAGATATGAATTTTAGATTACTGGGGGCGCTACTGTAAAGAATAAGATCAAGTCAAAAACGATTTCATATTGATTGTGGGCTACGTCAAAAAAAAAGATCTATAATTGATCTGATTTTAAATTTATTTCAAGATTGATTGTTGTCGCTCCAGTATTTGGAAGACTATACTAAAACTAAATTTCAGATTTACTCTGCTGCGCTACAGTAAAAAAGAAGATCTATACAAGACACTGAATTCAATTTGATGCGGAGTACAGTAAACGAAGTCCTATACTAGAAACTATTTCATATTGACTGTGGGTGCTACATTACAAAAGAATATCTATATTAAAACAGAGTTCAGATTCACTATTGGCGCACACAGTAAAAAGGATATTGGCCCGCCACAGTAACAGAGGAATCTTACTATCAACTGTATTTCGATATGCAGTGGACGCACATAAAAAAAAATCTATACAAGAAGTAGAATTTCAGATAATAATATCGCAACATTACATAGACGATCTTATACTAGAAACTGAATTTAGATTGCATGGGGGGCTACTGAAAAAAAATCGATAAAAGAAAACTGAATTTCATATTGATTGTAGGGGATTACATACAAAATAAAATCTTAACTAATACTGAAGTTTCTATTGACTGTGGGGGATACCGTAAAAAGAAAGCTCTATACTAGCATCTGACTTCAATTGCCTGTGGGCGCTACTGTAAATAAAGTTCTATCACTCGAACTTAATTTCAACTGACTGTGGGACCTACAGTAAAAAAAGGGAATCTATACCGAACTATTTTATATTGAATGTGGGAGCTACTGTAAAAAAAGAAGATCTATACTAGAAACATAATTTCAGATTAACTTTGGTCTCAACATTAAAACACTGATCTATTCTAGAATCAGAACTTCAGTTAACTGTGTGCGCTACGCTACCGAAAAAAAGAAGATCTCACTAGAAACTGAAATACAGATTGATATTGGGTATGCCGTAACGGAAGATCTATCGAAAAACTAATTTGTGACTGCCTGAGGTCGCTACAGTAAAATTATACCTACACTGAAGCTGAATTCAGATTGTCAGTGGCGTCTACATTAAACACTAAGATCAATACTATAACTCAATTTTAGATTGACTATGGGCGTTGCAGTAAAAGGAAGATCTGTACTGGAAACTGAAGTTCAGATTACTGTGGATCTAAAGTAATCCTAAATCTATAATTTAAATTGACTTTCAGATGACGTGGGGGCTGCCGTAAAAATGAAGATCTAGAATTAAACCTAACTCTGCTTGAAGGTGCGCTACAATAAAAATGATGAATTTTCTTAGAAACTCAATTTTAGATTTACAGTGGGCTTACTGTAAAAATGAGATCTATCAAGAACTGATTTTCATATTGATTTGTGGGTGCCTACCGTAAAAAAAAGTTTATACTTGATCTGTTTTTTAAATTACTTTCGGAATGATTGTGGGCTCTACATATTTGGTAAGATCTATACTATAACTAAATTTCATATTGACTCTGGGCGCTACAGTAAAAAAGCTGATCATATATAAGCAGAATTCAGATTCACTATTTGGCGCCACAGTAAAAAAGATCTATACTTGAACCGAATTTAAGATTTAATTTGGGCACTACAGTAAAAGGAAATCCCTAAACTAGAAACTAATTTCAGATTTACATGGCAGCTACATGAAAAACTAGAAGTAATATACAGCAACCAGAATTTTAGATTGGCTTTGGCGCAACCTAAAAAGGAAGTCTATACTAAAACGGAATTTAGATTGAATGTGGGATCTAACAAGAAGATCTAGATAACAATGATTTTCCAGATTGATTGTGGGGGCTGTAGTAAAAATAAAATCTTATACTAGTACCAAATTTCTGATTGACTTGGGTGGATACCGTAAAAAGAAAGATCTATTCTTGAATTTTAATTTTCACTGACTGTGGGCGCTACTATAAAATTAAGATCTATCCTAGAACGTAATTCAGACTGCCTTTTGGTGCGATAAAGTTAAAAAGGAGATCTATACACGAAACTATATTTTATATTGAATGTGGGAGCTACTGTAAAAGTTAACATCTCTACTAGACAACTTCATTTTAAAATTGACTCTGGGCGCTCAGTAAAAGAAATCTATCTAAACACAGACTTTCAGATTGACTTTGCGTAACATTAAAAAATGATCTATACTATAAACAAAATTAAGATGCTATTTGGCGCATCAGTAAAAAGAGCTTAACTAAAACTGCATTTCAGATTGACTGTGGGCGCTATTGTAAAAAATGAATATCTATACTAGAAACGGAATTTAAGATTGACTGTGGCGTTGCAGTAAAGGGATACCTATCTAAACAGTTTCATATTGCTGTGGGCGCTTCACCATAAAAAACATCTATAATATACAAGAAAATAATTTCCCGATTGACTGGGCGCAACAGTAAAAAAGAAGATCGATACTAGAAACTGAATTTCGATAGCCCTTGGGGTTACTGTAAAAAGAAGATTTTACAATGAAACTGAATTTCAGATTGATTGTGGTGGCTACAGTAAAAAAAAATCTCATACTAGAAGACTGAATTTCTGATTTGAACTGTGGGTGTAACCGTTTATAAAAAGTCATACTAAACTAAATTTTTCAGATACCGTGGGCTTACTAATTAAAGGAGATCTATCTAGAACTTAATTTCAGCCTGACTGTGTCGCTCCAATAACAAAGAAGATCTTACCAAACCTAAATTTTATATTGAATGATGGAGCTACAAGTAAACAAATCTATACTAAACTTAATTTCAGATTGGCTGTGGGGCTACAGTAAAAATTCGAACTTTACTTCAAAGAAGAATTTTAAGATTGACATTGGCGCAACAGTTAAAAGATTATCTATAACTGGCTCTTACTTTCAAAATGATTGCGTGCGCTACATTAACAAGAAGATCACTACTAGAACTGAATTTCAGAATGATTGTGCGCTACAGTAAAAAGAAGTCTTTACTAGAAACAAAACTTTAGATTAACTGTGGGCGCTTCAGTAAAAAGAAGACAATCCTTGACTGAATGCAGATTGCCTGTGGGTGCTGCAAAAAAAAAAAAAGTCTCTACAGATTGACAGAGTGGGCGCTAACCGTTTAAAATTAAGATCTAATACTTGAAGCCGATTTTCAGATATGACATTGGGCCGCTATAGAAAAAATAAGATATAACTCGAAACTGTATTTCTGATTGACTGCAAGGCGCTAAGTCAAATGAAAATCTACTTTAAACAAGAATTTAATATTGACGGTGGGAGCTACAGTAAAAAAGAATCATACTAGAAACATCATTTCTTATTGACGGGGCGCTACAGGAAAAACGTAATCCATACTAGAAATGTATTTCATATTGACTGTGTGCGCTACCAGTAAAAAGAAGATCTATACAAAAGAGAACATCCCGATTTTTTACTTGCGGGCGCTACAGTAAAAACAAGATCAATAACTACAAAACTGAATTTCAAGATTGACTGTTGGCTCTACAGTAAAAGGAAAGATCCATTACGAGCAATATAGTTCAGATTAACTGTGGATTAACTAAAAACGTAGATCTATACTAGACACTGGTTTCAGGTTGACTGTGGGGGCTGCTGTAAAAAAAAATGAAGATCTACACTTGATACCGAATTTTAGATTACCTGTGGCGCTCAAAGTAAAATTAAGATCTCTCCTTGAAGTAGAGTTTTAGATTGCAGTGGCACTCAGTTCAATGATGATCTAACTATAAACTAAATTTTTAGATTGACTGTGGACGCTACCGTAAAAAAGATATCATTACAAGAACTTATTTCCCCACACCCACACCCCAGAGAAAACCCCCCCCCCCCCCCCCCGAAAAAAAAAAACCAAAAAAAAAACCCTAAAACCAAAAAACGAATGGACGGTGGACGCTACAGTACAAAGATGATCAATACTAAACATAATCAGATTGCTTTGGTCTGCAGTAAAAAAAAGATGATCAATCCTAAAAAACCAGAATTACAGGTTCACTGTGGCGCGCAGTAAATTCAATGATCTATACTCTAAAACTGAATTTCATATTGACTTTTGGGTGCGCACAGTTAAAAATGAGATCTCTACTTGAGCTTCATTTTAGATTGACATGGGCGTCTACAGTAAAATGTACATCTCCACTTTAAACTTAATTTCCGAATTACCCAAACGAAGCTACATTATAAAAAAATCTATACTGAAACATATTTTTGATTTACTGTGGGCCTTACGGTAAAACTGAAAATCTATATTTTAAAACTTAATTTCTGATTGCCGGGGGCCCTACGTAAAAAAACATATCTATGCAGCAATCGATCTTCAGATGAACTGTGGGCACTACCGTAAAAAAGAAGATCATACAAAACTTAAGGGGGGTTCTGATTGACTGTGTGGTCTCAGTAAACAAGTAAGATCTATAACTAGAATCAAAACGTCAGATTACTGGGGCCTACCTAAAAAAAGATCGATACTAGACTGAAATACGGATTGATATCGGCGCTGGCTGTAAAAAATTAAGATCTATGCTTGAAACTTTAATTTTGGTGACTAACGTGGGCGTACAGTAAAATGTAGTTCTCTACTTGAAGCTGACTTTCAGTTTTGACATGGGTCTACAGTAAAAAAATAAGATTCTACTAGAAACTGGTTATTTCTGATTGACAGGGGCACTACAGTAAAATGAAGATCTGTAAGGGAAACTGAATTTCATATTAACTGTGGGTCTAAACTAAATACGTGATTTATAATAGAATTGAATTCAGCTTGATTTGCGGAGCAGCCGTAAAAATGAGATCTATAAACAATAAACTTTATTTCTGATTGAATTGGCGCTACAGTAAAATTATAATCTATGCTTTCAAACTAACTTTTAGATTTCTGTGGCGTTCTGTAAACATGAAGATCATTCAAGAAACTGAATTTTCAGATTGATTGGGGTGGGGTCTACAGTAAAAAAAAAGACTCTACTTGATAGCTGATTTTTAAATTTAATTTCTGATTGATTGTGATCATTTTTACTATTGCGCCCACAGTAAATCTAAAATTCTGTTTCAAGTATAGATTTTCTTTTATACTGTACCGTCCGTGGTTAATCGGAAATTCAGTTTCAAGTGTAGATCTTCTTTTTTACTGTACCGCCCACTGTCAATCTGAAATTCAGCCTCAAGTATAGATCTTCATTTTAACTGTAGCGCCCACAGTCAATATGAAATTCGGTTTTTAGTATAGATCTTGAATTTACTGCAGCGCCCACAGTCAATCTGTAATTCTGTTTTTAGGATTGATCTTCTTTTTTAATGTAGAACCCACAGTCAATCTGAAGTTCTATTTCGAGTATTGATCATCTTTTTACTGTAGCGTCCACCGTCAATCTGAAATTCAGTTTCTAGTAATGATATTCTTTTTTACTGTAGCGCCCACAGTCAATCTGAAATTCAGTTTCTAGTATAGATCTCAATTTTAACTGTAATGCCCACTGTCAATCTAAAACTCAACTTCATGTAGAGATCTTAATTTTTACTATAGCGCCCACTGTTAATCTAAAATTCGGTATCAAGTATAGATCTTCATTTTTACAGTAGCGCCCACAGTTAATCTGTAATTCAGTTTCTAGTATAGATCTTCTTTTTTACTGAAGCGCCCACAGTTAATCTGAAATTAAGTTCCTAGTATAGATCTTCCTTTTTACAGTAGCACCCACTGTCAATCTGAAATTCTGCTTCAAGTATAGATCTTCATTTTTATTATAGCGCCCACAGCTAATCAAAAATTCAGTTTATTGAATAGATCATCATTTTGGCAGTAGCGCCCACAGTCAATCTGAAGTTCTGCTTCTATTTTAGATGTTCATTTTTTTGTAACGCCCACAGTCAATCTGAAATTAAATTTCTAGTATTGATTTTCCTTTTGACAGTGGCGCCTACAGTCTATCTGAAATTCAGTTCCTAGTATAGATCTTCCTTTTTACTGTATCACCTACAGTCAAACTGAAATTTAGTATCTAGTATAGATTTCTTTTTTACTGGGTCCCCACAATCAATCTGAAATTTATTTTCTAGTATAGATCTTTCTTTTTACTGTATCACCCACAGTCAATCTGAAATTCAGTATCTCTTATAGATCTTCTTTTTTACTGTAGCCCCCACAATCAATCTGAAATTCAGTTTCTTGTATTGATCTTTTTTTTCACAGTAGCGCACACAGTCAATCTAAAATTAAGTTTCTAATATTGATCTCCATTTTTACTATAGCGCCCACATTTAATCTGAAAATAATTTTCATGCAAACATCTTCATTTTTACGGCAGCCCCCAGAGTCAATCCGAAATTCAGTTACAAGTATAGAACTTTTATTTTACTTTAGAACCCATAGTAAATCTGAAATTCAAGATCAAGTATAGATTTTCCTTTTTACTGTAGCACCCACAGTCAATCTGAAATTCTATTTCTATTATTGATCTTCGTTTTTACTGTAACGCCCACAGTCAATCTGAAATTCAGTTTCTAGTATAGATCTTATTTTTACTGTAGCTCCCACAGTTAATCTTAAGTTCTGTTTCTAGTATAGATCTTCTTTTTTACTGTAGCGCCTACATTCAATCTGAAATTAAGTTTCTAGTATTGATCATCTTTTTTACTGTATCGCCCACAGTCAATCTGAAATTCTTTTTCAAGTATAGATTTTCTTTATACTGTAGCGCCCGAAGTAAATCTGAAATTCAGTTTCTATTATAGATCTTATTTTTTACTGTAGCGCCCACTGTCAATCTGAAATTCAGCTTCAAGAATAGATCTTCATTTTATCTATAGCGCCCACAGTTAATCTGAAATTTATTTTCAAGTATGGATCTTAATTTTTACTGTAGCGCCCACATTAAATCTGTAATTCAGTTTCTAGTATAGACCTACTTCTTTACGGTAGCTCCCACAGTTAATCTGAAGTTCTGTTTTTATTATAGATCATCATTTTAACTGTAGCGCCCACAGTCAATCTGAAATTCAGTTTCTAGTATTGATCTCTTTTTTTCGATAGCGCCCACAGTAAATCTAAAATTCAGTTTCTAGTATAGATCTTTTTTTTTCCTGTAGTGCCCGCAGTCAATCTGAAATTAAATTTCAAGTATAGATCTTTTTTAATGTTACACCCATAGTCAGTCTTAAATTCACCTTCTAGTATAGACCTTCATTTTTGCTGCAGCGCCCACAGTCAATCTAAAATTAAGTAACTAGTACAAAACTTTTTTACAGTAGCTCCCACATTCGATCAAAAATTTAGTTTCTTGTATAGATCTTCTTTTTTACTGTAGCGCCCACTGTAAATTTAAAATTCAGCTTCAAGTATAGATCTACATTTTTACTGTAGCGCCCACAGTCAATCTGAAATTCAGTTTCAAGTATGGATCTTTATTTTTACTGTAGCGCCCACATTAAATCTGTAATTAAGTTTCTAGTATAGACCTATTTATTTACGGTTGCTCCCACAGTTAATCTGAAGTTCTGTTTTTATTATAGATCTTCATTTTTACTGTAGCGCCCGCAGTCAATCTGAAATTCAGTTTCTAGTATTGATTTTCTTTTTTACTGTAGCAACCACAGTCAATCTGAAATTCAATTTCCATTATTGATCTTCATTTTAACTGCAGCACTCGCAGTTAATCTGAAATTCAGTTTCTAGTATTGATCTTCTTTTTAACTGTGCCGCCCACAGTCAATCTTAAATTCTGTTTCTAGTATAGATCTTCTTTTTTTCTGTAGCGCGCACTGTCAGTCTGAAATTCTGCTTCAATTGTAGATCTTCATTTTTACTGTAGCGCCCACTATCAATCTGAAATTTTTTTCCTATATAGATCTTCTTTTTTACTGTAGCGCACACAATCAATCTAAAATTAAATTTCTAGTATAGATCTTTTTTACAGTAGCTCCCACTTTCAATTTAAAATTCAGTTTCTTGTATAGATCTTCTTTTTTACTGTAGCGCCCAGAGTCAATCTGAAATAAAGTTTATAGTATAGATCTTCCATATTACAGTAGCGCCCAAAGTCAATCTGAAATTCAGTTTCTAGTATAGATCTTCCTTTTTACTCTATCGCCCACAGTCAATCAGAAATTCAGTATCTAGTATAGATCTTCTTTTTTACTGTATCTCCCACAATCAATCTGAAATTCAATTTCTTGTATAGATCATCATTTTAATAGTAGCCCCCACAGTCAATCTGTAATTCAGTTTCTAGTATAGATTATCTTTTTTACTGTAGCGCCCACAGGTAATCTGAAGTTCTATTTCTAGTATAGATGTTTTTTTTTTTTGCAGCGCCCAAAGACAATCAGAAATTCAGTTTCTAGTATAGATCTTTTTTACTGTAGCGCCCACAAGTAATCTGAAGTTTTATTTCTAATTTAGATCTTCTTTTTTACTGTAGCGCACACAGTCAATCTGAAGTTCAGTTTCAAGTATTGATTATCTTTTTTACTGTAGCGCCCACAGTCAATCCGAAATTATGTTTCTAGTATAGATCTTTTTGACTGTAGCGTCCAAAGTCAATCTAAAATTCTGCTTCAAGTAAAGATTTTCTTTTTTACTGTAGCGCCTATAGTCAATCTGAAATTCAGTTTCAAGTGCAGATCTTCCTTTTTGCTGTAGCACCCACTGTCAATCTGAAATTCAGTTTCTAGTGTAGATCATCATTTTTACTGCAGCGCCCACAGTTAATCTATAATTCAGTTTCTAGGATAGATCTTTTTTTTTACTGTAGCGCCCACAGTGAATCTTAAGTTGTGCTTCTTGTAGAGATCTTAATTTTTACTGTAGCGCCCACAACCAATCTTAAATACAGTTTCTAGTATAGATCTTAATTTATACAGTAGCGCCCATAGTCAATCTGTAATTCAGTTACTAGTTTAGATCTTCTTGTTTACTGAGCGTTCACAGTCAATCTGAAATTAAGATTCTTGTATTGATCTTTTCTTTTACTATAGCGCCCACAGACAATCTGAAATTAAGATTCTAGTATAAATCTTCTTTTTAAGTGTGGCCCCCACTAACAATCTAAAATTCTGCTTTCAGTAGAGATCTTATCATTTATTGTAGCACCCACAGTCTATCTAAAATTAAGTTTATTATATAGATCATCTTTTTTACTGTTGCGCCAATAGTCAATCTGAAGTTCTGTTTCTAGTATAGATCTTTTCTTTTACAGTAGCGCCAGAGTAAATCTTTAATTAAGTTTCAAGCATAGATCTTATTTTTTACAGCAGCGCCAATAGTCAATCTGAAATTAAGTTTCTATTATTGATCATCTATTTTATTGAAGCGCCCACAGTCAATCTGAAATTCTTTTTCAAGTATAGATTTTCTTTTTTACTGTAGCGCCCGAAGTCAATCTGAAATTCAGTTTCTATTATAGATCTTATTTTTTATTGTAGCGCCCACTGTCAATCTAAAATTCAGCTTCTAGTATAGATCTTCTTTTTTACTATAGCGCCTACAGTCAATCTTAAATTCGATTTCAAGTATAGATCTTCATTTTTACAGTAGCGCCCACAGTCAATCTGTAATTCAGTTTCTAGTATAGATCTTCTTTTTTACAGTAGCGCCCACAGTCAATCTAAAATTAAGTTCCAAGTATAGATCTTCTTTTTTAGAGTAGCGACCACTGTCAATCTTTAATTATGCTTCAAGTATAGATCTTAATTTTTACTATAGCGCCCACAGTTAATCTAAAATTTAATTTCTAGTATATTTCATCATTTTTGCAGTAGCGCCCACAGTCAATCTGAAGTTCTGTTTCAAGTATAGATCTTCTTTTTTACTGTAGCGCCTATAGTCAATCGAAAATTAAGTTTCTAGTATAGATTTTCCTTTTTACAGTAGCGCCCACAGTCAATCTGAAATTCAGTTCCTAGTATAGATCTTCGTTTTTACTGTATCACCTACACTCAATCTAAAATTCAGTATCGAGTATAGATTTCTTTTTTAACGAGCCCCCACAATCTATCTGAAATTCAGTTTCTAGTAAAGATCTTTCTTTTAACGGTATCACCCACAGTAAATTAGAAATTCAGTATCTAGTTTTTTACTTTAGCACCCACAATCAATCTGAAATTCAGTTTCTTGTATAGATCTTCATTTTTATAGTAGCGCCAACTGTCAATCTAAAATTCAGTTTCTAATATAGATCTTCATTTTTACTATTGCGCCCACATTCAATCTGAAATTAATTTTCCTGTATAGATCTTCATTTTAACTGTAGTGCACACTGTCAATCTAAAACTCTGCTTCAAGTAGAGATCTTAATTTTTACTATAGTGCCCACAGCAAATCTTAATTTGATATCAAGTATAGATCTTCAATTTTACAGTAGCGCCCAGAGTCAATCTGTAATTCAGTTTCTAGTGTAGATCTTCATTTTTACTGTAGTGCCCACAGTTAACCTGAAATTAAGTTCCTAGTATAGATCTTCTATTTTACAGTAGTGCCCACGGTCAATCTGAAATTCTGCTT
>JACGCM010002220.1:0-188979 GCA_014058105.1 Kingdonia uniflora | reverse complement strand
AAGGACCATAGAGCTTACCAGACAAAATATTCACCAACATGCCAACTAGGTCTTGGCATAAACCCAATGTCACTATTAGCACATTTGGATGTGAGGTACATGGTCACTTGTACCATCGCAAAAACCAAAAGGGGACCCAACGACGCCTAGGAGTGACATAGGTTCTGATTCACCAGCAATCATTTGATTTGGAAACTACTATGATAGGTTACTGTATGTTTTACAGATGTCACTTTGATGATGACAATTCCAGCGTTAGGGGATACTAAGATAAAGAACGGCGCATGTTTCAGAGTGAAATTTCATAAAATACCGCAACCTTCATCAGATCCAAATAAAATCATAAGTGACAAAGATGCTTTCTAATACAACACGTCTACAGGATAGAACTTGAACGACTCCGATGCATTCAATGATGCCTCCAGAGAGTATTAACGTCTCATGTTCTTCTAAAAATATACCAACGCGGTTGAGATACCAATAGCGGAGTATGCACCCATTCCAGAAAGAAACAAAGGTTAAACATGAACATGGTTACCTAAAGAAGTTCAGGTAGCACAGATCCGACAGCGCCTGCATCTAAGAAGTGATGGAAGGCTTCTACTGGATGTAGCAAAAAGTGGAGAGGTCAAAAAACTGATGGTGTTATCAACGTCACAAAGAACTAAAAACATTGACTAGTGTGTATTAGCATTAAGAGACAACACAGAATTAGTACAACAAATTCTAGACACCTGTAGCACCGATAAGTTACCTGCCGAGATACCTAGAGAATTGAGGCAAATGCGAAGTAGAAACTGGGATTCTACATTTTAGGTTTCGCAACAGGAAACCAAACTTGAATGAACAAAGTAGCCCAAAACATATAACATTCGCAGTCGCTTCAATTCATTTTGGATAAGGATTTGATCCGAAAAACTGTTGCTGAATGTCATCAATGACAGAAGGTCATCTAGGATCAAGGATAAAAGTCAGAGTTGGACGCTTGGCAAAAGAGTAGGTATTTCAACGGAATGTCCCGTTGGATGTTTCCACAAAGCCATTAGGATTAAATTGTAATTCATACGGAAGGAACGTAATGAATATGGGGGGATATACTGAGGTATTAAAGCTCATGTGTACAAGGGAATTTCCCCAAGATGGGAATCGATTATTGGAGGAAACTATAACCCGTGATGAACATGAAATCCACATTCCGTTAGCCGTAACTCAGTTTGCAGATTAGAAGGACTAAACATGGGTCTAATGATTTGGTGTACAACATACCTGTTAAAAACGCGTAAGTTGGATACATGCATACACAGGCATGAAAATTCCCAGGGGGTTCCTTTACAAAGAATATAAACAGGGACAAGAAAAAAGGTTGCACAGACAGTTATAATCATATAGGATCAAAGCAATCCGGGCATAATGTGGCATAATTGGTTAATTGAGCATTGGCAAAAATTGGGATTACTTAATTGATCTGATAACCCATGTGTGTTTATCAAAAAGGCAAAACACAAGATTTCCTATAACGGTTCATGTAGATGACCGAACTTCATCGGAATCAGGGAGAGAGAAGGACGGTTGTCGCCTCTTTAAAAGAGGAGTTCGAGATGAAAGATCTAAGTAAAAGAAGTTATGGTTAGGAATACATATTAAGAAACTACTAAAAGGATGCTTAATTTATCAGCAACATACACCAAGAAATTATAAAGACTATAGCGGCATAGTTCTGCCCAGCATAAAAGCCAGTAAAATGGTATAAGTGACTATTGTACCTACTAGAGCGATCTATTTGTCCTTCTACTAAAAGAAGGCAACACCAGTGATCGAATACGCGACGCGATATTCTATACCTAAACAAAAAAATATCAAAATTTAATATTTATTTTAATAACTTCGCTACTATATTTTATATAAGTAAATAGTAATGAGGCAAATCTTTTTTAATATCTTAGATTGAACTGAGATGGTAGAGAATTTTTACTTATTTGGTCTCATGCTTCAACCGTAATCATTTCAGCACACCTCCTTGAATTCTCAGTAGTTTCTCATCTCTTGATGACGAAATAGTCTTGTTAGTGTGACATTCTCTCTCTAGATTTTCGTGTTCTTTCATAATCTGTATTTTATGTGTCTCATGTCTTGCGACTTCGCCTTCCAACTGCATTGCCTCACCTGAACGCGAACAGATTGGATTATCAAAGGTGGGTCTCACGAAGAACGGTTGTTCGCGAAGATTTTTACCATCTAATACGAAAGAGTTTAAATGTTTGTGATTCCTTCACATTTCTGCAGTCCTTCGTTCATGGTTTCCCCGTTCTCTTGGGTTTGTCGCCGCTAGCGAAGCTGTTCTTGCTGTACCTCGTCCTCGCAGCACCTATATCTGTTCGGGTATATTCTGGTTTTTTTGATGTACCGTTTATTATGTTGTAGTGTTTGTTTGGGTTTTTTTGTTGTTGTGTTAGTGTTCTGTTTTTATTGTTTGTATATTTCATGATAGGGTTGTTCCTTTCTTGTATCACTCCCCTTCTGCAGGCTCCCATGTCTTGCGTCGGCTACCCCGTTCTTTTTCCTTTCGGCGCGTGATTTGGTGCCGGAGACGTTCTTCTCTTCTATCGGTCGTTCGCTTACTTCGTGTGTCTTCCCGGTTTCCCTATCCTCGACGAACCTTGTACTGCCCTGTTGGTTTTTCTTCTTTAGCAGTTCGCTTCACGTATCGCTAGTTCGTCTGTCTTGCCATTCTTTTCTCCTCTACTTCAGCGATCTACAGGTGTTTCTAGGCTCGTGGGTTTGTGCTGGTAGGCCTTCCTTCGTCAGCTCTGTGTTTTTGGATTGTTTCGCTGTGATATTCCCCAGTGGTGGTGTGTTGTTGTGTGTGAGATACCTGTTTCTGTCCGAGCCCCCTTTTGAGATAGGTCTTGATTGAGTCTTTTCTCGCGCTCATCTGTCCATTCTGTGTGCCTTATGTGGTGTGTGTCTTGTCTTAGTCTTTTTGTGTTCTTTCCATTCGAGTCTCCAGTTTTGCGTGTTCTGATCCCTTCCTCTTTCCTGCCCCCCCTCTGTCTTTGCCTTTGTCTGCCCCGCCCACTGTACCCTTCCGTCGCAACTCCTCCCCCCCTATGTTCGCCTGTGATCTCCCCCTCCCCTTCTTTTTACTTCCCCCTCGTCCTTTTCTTCCCTCACCATCGTCCCCCCCTAAAGGGACTTTACCTTTACTGCTTCCTCCCCCCCCTTTTCCTGCCCCCGGCTTCCCACTCTTCTCTCCCCTCCCCCCACCTCCCCCTTTGATTCCCCCCCCTCTCCCCCCGCACCCCCACTCCTCCGTGGCCTTCTCCGGACTCTCTGTGGTTCCTGCGGAGTCGTAGTGTGGCTCTGCGTCATGCGCGTTTCCCTGTGAGCGTCGCCCTGTCCTCCCCGCTATACCGTGTTCCGTTTAGCTCGGCGCGGGGTGGACTTAGGGCCAGACCGACAGCTCACTGGACCTATCATATCACCACCTGCCCCGGCTGGCCCTCGTCTTGCCGCGCTGGCACGGTCTTCGGCGGTCGCACACAGTAGACGTCCCGAACCCTCTACACCTGCAGCGGTCTCCTCTCCCGGTATATGCCTCTACGGCGCGCGGTCATAACCCCGCTGGATGACAGCGTGAGCGGGCATAACGCGCAGTCCTGGTCCACGCCCCGCCCCCCCGCGACCCCCCAGCCCAGATTCACTGTAGCTCACGAGAACTTACAACCAGGAGTGTTTTTGCAGCGCCTTATACGCGCGTGATATTTTGATGACTCACAAACTTTCATAATCCTTTGGTTTGCACTTAAATAAGCACCGGTTAGTGACGATAACCAAAAACCAATACTTTACATATATCAGTTTAAAATTTCTGATACTAAGGTTAATCATGTATAACGACACCCAAATGAAATTAGATTTCAATGATGACAGGAAAGAACAAGTTTGAAAAATACAAAGTTAAAGGACTGAAGATAATCATTAGTTTAGTTCATACCCAGATAGAGAAACAAATAGAAAGATGCGCGATGGAATATTTTAAATGGAAAGGAATAACGTTCTGATAAAATAGCATGGCACAATCTCCATTAAAACAAATTATAACAATGTTCCTTCACCATAAATCAAACAACCCATTATGAGTGATAGATCCGAATGCACTGCATATAAATTTGAGTATCGTTATGGTAAATGTGATGCAACTCAGGGGCGGCACCGGGTAAGGCACCAAAGCAACAGCCTTTGGCCCCGGATTAGAGGGGCACCAAAATTTAAAATAGCAGTGAGTGATTGAGTTGTGATATCCCCAAAAAGATCCTTATTTGGATATGGGCCTCACTCTGTAAGAGTTGCGAACAGGTCTCCAAAATTTTGGGAGGCATCACTATTAGGGTGGCTTTAGGCACACAAAACCCTAGTACCGGCCCTGAGAACTCCATAGACTTGATGCAGAATCACCCTTAGGGTGCAAATCCATGGCTTGAGCTGAGACTACACCTAGTAAACACCTAACTCTCTAGGACTACACCTAGATAGCTTGTTAGAAAGGGAAGTAGCAACTAGACCAATTACTCCTTACAATTCTAGGGACCAATGAAGTTTTCATCACAGGTAATCAACTTACTTCAAGATTCGTAAAGTTCCTGGCAAAGAAGAAAAAGAAGGATATGATAAACATATAAAAATGAATCAAAGACCATGTGACGGTATATGTCATGACAGAGATAAACAGTAGAAGTCAAAAGTTGAAGATAAATGAACCTGACCTGTACATATCACAGAGTTGAACTTTTTCATCATCGATTTGGGAAAAAGTGAAACGCTCCTGAGACATTAAATATGTTGTCTCTCAAGTTTAATACGCGCACACGGGGTAGGAGAGAGAAGAGAAACTCAACTGTGACTTTAGGGTATTGTTTGTTATGAGAGATAAAGACTCATCATTTTAAGCTACATATTATATTGTCAGCTAATAATATAATCTGAATCAGGAATCAAGCTGTGTAATATAGAGTTAAAGGCGATGAATCAAGAAATTATGCTATAAATGTCATTGGAACCAGAGCAACTGCAGCTAAACTGTGAGCTCACAGACTCACCAATTCCCTTGTAGAACTGGTTAGGTCAAGAGTTTGAGGTGTGACGGTCTGGGAAGCTACTCCGGTAGAACAAGTGATACATGAGTGACTCGACACTCACAATGTTTGCCTACACCACACATGTACCAATTTTTCTCGGGGTGGCACAGGTCATATAACTCGTTGCTGGGAACTAGTAGACCGCCTTTAATGGTGTACCACAATCGTGAAGGGCGGGTGGAGCTATCATTTGTGAACCATTTGAGATCCACGACGGTATGAATACTGACATTGTTGGTTAACTTAATTATTAAAATTTACGTATACATACGTGAAACTAGATTATCAAACAAATTTTAATGTGTAATACATCACTAGGTTTTACTCTCCATATGAAAATATTGCCGCAAGCCAAAACTGTGTCGAACTTGATGGTCCAAACCACGGTCGTCTGCCAACTCCAACTCTTTGGCCACAGGCTGCTTCTGGAGGAGGATTCATAAAACAAGGAAAACATGATTAATAATTGCGTAGAAGCATATGATTTCTGGTAGTAAGACCTTAGTATATTATTTTCTTGAAATAGCTGGGGCCATCCTGGTCTATTTCCCCTTGGACAAAGGGTGTATTTATTGTGAAGGCTAAATGATCTATTATGTGACCGGCTCAATGATCCTACAACGGGCTGAAAATCCGATATTGAAAGTGGTACACTATGGTGCGACTAGGCAAACCTTGTGAGGTTGGGGGTCAGAAAAGATTGTTATCACCAGTTCGCTACCAGAGGCGGGCTTCCCAGCACATCACCTCAAGCTCTGACCACCTCAGTTCCACCACGAGGGGATTTTTTTGCGAGTCCGGGAGCTCACATGTTTAGCGACAGTTGCTTAGTGTACCATGACAATTTATCAATACATAGATTTCCACGTCTAGTTCCCCCTTTTTAATTTATATACTAGCTGATTCCTGAATTCCAATTAATACATAGCTAAAATAGTAATAATTATTCGACTTAAAACAAGAGTATTTCCTTCAGTAACAGAAACAATCTCTCCAAGTCACAGTTAGTTTCTCTTCTCTCTCCTACCACGTGACAGTTAATTAAGGTGAAAGACACAACCCAACATTTGATGTCCAGGAGAGGTCAAAAAAAGTTCCACGATTGAACTATATGGAATGTGGGATAGCTATGTCACTCAATACAATAGAGTCCTGAGCAAAAGATTCAAAAGTGGGCAGTAAAAAATTTTCAAACCTTCGTAGTTTGGTGAATCCATCTCTTCCTTAGAAGGTTAGATGTTAACTTTTTGCATTTCTCAATCATATAGAACGTGAAGTGGACAAAAGTCTCCAAACCATGCAGGCAAAACCCGCAATTTGAAAAGAAAAAATGTTAATTCTCGATGGGTAGTAAGATATTGACGTCTATCAGGCAAAAGATGTGAGCGTAGATAAACCCCCAATCTCCCAATTTTGAGGGCTAAGAGATGTTGCTCGACCGAATGACACCATGCTTCTATCAGTTCAGAAAGGAGGGACTTGATCCCTCTCGTCTATATCGTACTTTCATATCCAGCTTCCCCGCGCGTTGGACCCGCAGGCCCCCGACTGACCTGGTGAATCCGTCGGCACCACGCGATGGTTAGATCAATCGCTAAGCGCGGAGGACCACCCCTCCACGGTTTTTTTTATTTTTTTTTTCACTGCCACACTCGCTGTCGCGCTACGCAGCTCGTATTCTATGTACAAAAAAGATTGAAATTGAATAATCCAAAATTCTTAAACATTGGAGATATTTATTGTTATGCAATAAACCTTGCGGCAGAGATGAAAGATTTAAAATTTGCTCTATCTGAAGATAGGTCAGAGAATTTAGGTTGCCCGTCACCGACTATACTGCAATTATATTACTTCCAAAATATACAATGTGCGAAGAAGGGGAAATAAGTTTGGGGTGGTTATCAACTTATGGCAATGTTTGATGTTCAATACCTCTAAGGAAAGAAATTCTTCTAGCTCTACCCATTCTTCTAAGCTAGGCAAAGAAACTAGGTTGAGTTCTTCAAGTAAAGGGAATACTGCTATCTAACCACCTCAGCTTGATTTTACTTCTTCGCGACTTGTGGTACTTGTGCCTCTGTAGAACTCTTACCAAGATGTTTTAATTCTTGCATTTGTTCTAGCCTGATAATTTTAATAGAGGAAGAATACCCCTGGGTTAAAAGATATTTACATCTCTTACAATACGATAGTGAGATTTCAAGTAAATTCGGTAGCAGTGAATGATTCAGCCATTTAGACATTTCACTACCTTTGAAGTATTAGCAAGGCTATTTTATGTTATTTTAGTCCCACATTGGTTATTCATAGAAGTAGTTTACTATCTCTCTCCTATATATAGAAAGTATGATGTAGCCTAAATTATTAATTCAATAATAATATTTTTTTTTCTCTAATCTATTTTTACATGGTATCGGAGCGAGTTTCGTTCATATTGGTTTGATTCACGTTGTTGCTCTCTCTCTCCTATGCTTTAAAGAATAACGATTATCACTGTTTCTCTGGTAACGTTGTTTCGATCGCAACCAAAGCTTCTACAAAAAAAATAGCTTTTTGGATCCAGTCGCGAGATGCTATAGATGTTGATTTGAATCTTAGATATGTTTGGTTTATTTGAGGTAATCGATCGCGATAGCTATTGGTGACGAGTCAAGTTTGAGTTTGACCATTTCTTCGATTAGAACGAGTGAAGATGTCAAGTCCTTCAACTCTGTTCATGATAATTCGAATATGAAGATTACATCACAGCTATTAGATGGCTGGAATTATGTTCGATGGGGACATTCCGTGAAATTATTTGTTGGTGGCCGTGGAAAGATAGGGTTTCTTCTTGACACAGAAAAAAAACCTGCAGAATTAGATCCGAAGTATAGAAAGTGAATCTCGGATGATTCAATGGTGAGAACTTGGTTGATTAAATTTATGCTGCCGACGATTTTTGTTGGGTACTTATTCACAAATAATGCGCATCTGATTTGGGAATCACTTTGTAAGGTATATTCTCAGCGAGAGAATAATGTTAGGATCTTTCAACTTTCCAATAAGATTAGGAATTTAAAACAGGGTACTTAGACTTTGGGGATGTATTATACGAGACTTCGATTGAGGTAAGAAGGATTATATCATTATGATAGCTTCATCGAGTGGCCAGCTAGCGCACCAAGTGAAAAGGTTCATATTCCATATACGACAACAAAGATTTATGTAAAGATTATGGAGAAGACTCGGGTATTTCAGTTCCTTACAGGGCTCAATCCCGACTTTAGGCATGCAAGAGTTTATCTACTTGACATGACTCCTTTCCTAACTCTTGAAGAGACACACGTATATTATCTCTCTGATCAGAGTCGCCGGTCACCTATGCCACCTATCTCCGGGATCCCTTCGGAGGCTTTTGATATGGCTATTCAATATACTTATCCGGGACCACTGTTAGTTTCTTCACAAACTTCACATACATCATAACCTAGACTTTCTCAGTTACCAGCGGCATCCGGTAACTCTTGCCCCCCCCCCCCCCGAGGAAAAAATGTCATTATTGTGGTAAGTGGGGACATCTTATCATGCTTTACACGGTCGTCCTGCGGGTTATCAACCCCGCCCATCTCATTCCTTAGTACACTTATCTGCCGACTCTAGTATGCCAGATTCTTTGGCCTTTAGTGCTCTCTCTCATGATGAAATCAACAGGTTCTGACAACTTCTCTCTATGTTTTCCACACCGATAGCTTCTCATGTAGGTAACTTCGCATCTGCAAATAGTATTTTTGCATCTCCGACATCGCCTTGGATTGCTAACACTGGTACAACTGATAATATGACTGGTATGTCTTCTATTTTTCAGTATTATGCTTCTAGTTCATGACGAAGGACTATTTGTCTTGCCAATAGAACTAAGACTCCTATTATAGGGACAAGTTGTATCCCGATTACATATTTTCTTTCTTTACCTGATGTCCTTCATGTGTCTCAGTTGGATACTAATCATCTTTACGTT
This sequence comes from Kingdonia uniflora, assembly GCA_014058105.1. Lineage (NCBI taxonomy): Eukaryota > Viridiplantae > Streptophyta > Magnoliopsida > Ranunculales > Circaeasteraceae > Kingdonia > Kingdonia uniflora. The sequence goes on along the minus strand of JACGCM010002220.1, from coordinate 179,847 downwards.
AGTAAAATTACCATAAATAAAAACAACAGTATAACCTTATTTCCTGATTATATTATTTTTTAGGATCTGGTATCACGAAAGATGATTGGCAGTGGACGCGAAGAAGGTGGTCTTTATTTCCTGGATGGACACATCTATTTTCTAGACATTCACCGCAATGGTTCGTACTCAGTTTGGGAAAACTATTAAAGTTTTTCATTCTGATCAAGGTGGAGTATTTATGTCCCAAGGTCTTCGCTAATTCTGCAATGTTAATGGCGTTGAGCATCAAACCTCTAATACAAAAACTCTGCAGCAAAATGGTAAATCGGAAAGGAAAAATTATCATATTCTTGAGCTTGCTTGTGCTATGTCAATTGGCATGAATGTCCCTTCACATTTTTGGTCTAACACTGTTCTTACGGCATGAATGCCAATCGGAAAGGTATTTCTTATCAACTGCTCTCCGTCTCGAGTTCTTGGTTTTCACACCGTGTATTCTATTCTTTATCCTGATCGTTCAGTTTTTCAAATTCCACCTCATGTTTTTAGGTGTGTATGTTTTGTCCAAGTCATTAGGTCAACTCTAAACTAGATCTTCGTGCCTTAAAATGTGTATTCCTGGGCTATTCGCATGCTCAGAAGGGTTATAGGTGCTTACATCCTTCATCCCAACATTATTTCACCACTATGGACGTTACTTTCTTTGATCATGTTATGTTCTTTATGGGCGGTATTCTCTCTCAGGGGGAGTATTTTCCAGTTTGTCTTCTATCTTTAGAAGATTTATTATCACCTCCTTCAGATCTACTTCCGTTGAGTGTTCCCTGTGAGTCTGCAATCCCACCTTTAGTTTTACCTTTAGTTTCACGTCTTTTACAGGTCTATACTTGAGATATCTAGGACGCCAGCCTCCTACACCAGATTGCCAAACATCCTCTGTAGCTCCAAGTCTGCCACCTGCCATCGATTCACCTTTATCAAGTATTGAGCCTTCTCCTGCCGCTTCTATACCAGTTACTACTAATGATGATTTACCTATTTCTCATAATGATGATGATAGACCAATTGCTATTTGGAAAGATAAGCGTAATACAGGGAAGCCTGATAAATATCTAGATACAATAGTTTATTCTATTATTGATTATACTTCAGATCATCATTTATCTCCTACTTATAGAGCTTTTCTAGCTTCTCCCTCTTTGGTTGATATACCACGTACAGTGGCAGATGCGTTAGCCAAACCTCATTAGAAGGCTACGATGTTGGAAGAATTATATGCATTGGATTCTCTCCCCCCCCCTAGGCGTACATCAGTCAGATGCAAATGAGTATTTATGGTTAAAGAAAATCTAGAAGGAACGGTAAGGAGGTACAAGGCTCGGTTAGTTGCCAAGGGGTATGCACAGATACATGACGTTGATTATCAGGAGACGTTTGCTCCTGTGGCCAAGATGAATACTATTCGAGTCATCTTTTTATTGCTCAGTCAAAATCTTGGCCCCTTTTCCAGATGGATGTGAAGAATGTCTTTTTGAATGGAATATTGGAGGAAGAGGTATATATGTCTCCACCTCCAGATTTATGTCCCGCTTCTGCTTCTGGCATGGTTTGTAAGCTAAAAAAGTCTATTTATGGGCTTAAGCAGTCTCCTCGTACTTGGGCTGATATATTTGGTACCGCTATGATTGATTTTGGTTATGTTCCTAGTAGTACTGACCATACTTTGTTTCTTCGACATTCTGGTAGGAAGATTGTTGCATTGCTTGTCTATGTTGACGATATTATTATTACAGAAGATAATATTCAGTGTATTAGAGACCTAAAATCTTATCTCTATGGTAAAGGATCTCGGTCCCTTGCGTTATTTCCTTGGGATTAAAGTTGCTCGTTCTAGTTCTAATATTTTTATCTCTCAGAGAAAGTACATTCATGATCTTCTCTCTGCTTCAGGACAGCTTGTGTGTCATCCTGCTAATATACCTCTAGAACTGAATCATCGCTTGGTCGACTTTGAGGGGAGTTATTAGGGGACATTGGGAAGTACTAGTGGCTTCTGGGATCTTTCTCTTACCCATCCTAATATTGCATATGTTGTTGGAGTTCTTAGTCAGTTTATGCACAAGCCGCGTCATCCCCATCTCCAGGAAGTTATTCGTGTTCTTCGGTATCTCAAGGGGTGTCCTGGTCATGGCATTTCATTTCAAGATCTTGGTCATTCTTGAGTCGAGGCTTGGATTGATACTGACTATGGATGTTCATTATTTGATCGTCGCTCCACTTCTGGGTATTGTACCACTATTGGTGGTAACTTGGTTACATGGCAGAGTAAGAAACAAGATGTTATTTCCAAGTCCAGTGCAAAAGCTGAGTACATGGCCATGACTCAAGGTATTTGTGAGTTAATATGGCTTAAGAATCTTCTACAAAAGCTTCGGTTATCGGCCCCTCTTCCTATGACCCTCTATCGTGACAACAAATCTGCTATTAACATTTTGGCTAATTCGGTGTAACATGATCGTACCAGGCATATTGAGGTTGATCGGTACTTTCTGCATGGGAAGCTTAAATCAAGAAAAATTCAGACTCTCTATGTTTCTACTTCGCAGCAGCTTGCAGATTTTCTCACGAAGGCCGTTAGTAGTAGATCATTATTATATGTTTTGTCCAAACTTGGCATGTGCGATATTCATACTCCAGCTTGAAAAGGAGTATTAGCAAGGCTATTTTATGTTATTTTAGTCCCACATTGGTTATTCATAGAAGTAGTTTACTATCTCTTTCCAATATATAGAGTATGATGTAAACTAAATTATTAATTCAATAATAATATTTTTCCCTATCTAATCTATTTCTACATGAAGTTCACAATCCCCAAAACTTTCAAATCAAGGTGAGGTTGCAAGCCTTCTGCTACCACGCCATCATTGTAAACGAAGCCATCATCACTACTCTTATGCCCACCTTCATCACTATTCTGATGTCAAGGTATGTCTCTAAACTTACATTTCAGTTCTAAATTAGTCTTTTCACGAATATCCCCACTCCATTCTAGTTGCAAATTTTGAACCTTCGTCATCCCTTTCAATTAGCTTTTTCGGCATTCATTCTATTCTCTACGTTCTCCAGTTCAGTAATAGCTAATGCATCTCCAAGAAGATTTAGATTTAGCAACTCCCAGATACCACATCCCTTGACCGTACCCACTTTAAATGTTGGCAATGTTTGAAGTAAAGTAAATCTTCTCATATCCTTTGGCATTTTCTTCCATGTAAGACATTTAGGATAGTAAGAGATTGTTAGTTTTTCTAGGGTAGTAAGACATTGAAGTCCATCAGGTAAAGATGTGAGCGTAGACCAACCCACAAGCTCCAGTTCTTGAAGGGCTAAGAGATGCTGCTGGACTAGGATAGCACCACGATTCTCATAATTTGGAAAAGGAAAAGAGATTTGTTTCTTTGAGAACCCGCTCATAGTCAATCGCTTAAGGGATGTTAAGCACTTCAATTCCTTATAAGGGATAGATTGAAGCCTGGGGCAATCCATAATTATTAAAGAATGGAGAAATTTATTATTGCGCAGTAAACCTTATGGCAAGAGTGCAAGATCTAAAATTCCCTTTATCTGAAGATAAGAAAGGAAAGTTAGATTGCCAGCCACCGAATTTACTGTCATGGCATTGCTCTCTGTGACATGCAGATTCTGAAAACTGGGAAATGAATTTCGTACTTTTACCAACTTACAGTAATCTCTGATGATCAATATGCGCAAGCTAGCCAATCCATCTTGTTCTACCCATTCTTCTAAACTAGGCAAGGAAACTAGGTGGAGTTCTCTAGGTTTAGGAATTGCTCCTCTCAATCTTGATCCCTCCTCTTCGCGATTAGCGATAATCATGTCTTCGTCTAAGTAGTTGCCAAGACGTTACAAGGCTTTCATATTTTCTATCTTCAGAGTTTTAAGAGAGGGGAAAGACGCAAGGGCTGGAATATATTCACATCTCTTGCACAACAATAGTGATATTTTAATTAAATTTGGAAATTACCAATGACTCAGCCATGTAGGAATTTTGTTACCCATAAAGTTTACCACCATTAACACATTTAAATGTGGGTGAGGTTTGAGGCCTTTTGCCACATCCACATCATTGTAAACCCTGTTATTGTCACTATTCAAAATTCATTTTAAAGTTTGAATCTTTGGTTTCCCTTTGAAATGATCTTTTACGTGCCCATCCCTATTCCAATACAGTCGTAAATCTTAAAGATTTGGTTTCCCATTCAAATGTGATTTCTCAGCATCCATTTTATTCTTCACATTCTCCAGTTCAGTGATCTCCAATAGTTTAAGGCGATTTAAACCTTGTAACTCAGAGATGGCACAACACGTTCCTTGACTTTCCCCACTTTAAATATCGGCAATGTTTAAAGTGAAGTAAGTCTTCCCACCTCTTCTGACATTTCAATCCATGTAGCCTCATCTATTTCAAGATGTCTTAATTTTATTAAATTAGTCAGGTCACGAGGGATCTCTGTTGGGTGTGAACTCGAATGTGAAGAATGGAATTGTCGAAGACTGATATTATCGAAGTCGTTCAAACGAGCTTGGATGCCATTCGAACGAGTTGTTATGTTTCTAGGGCTGAAAAACAATTATCGTAAAGTTATTTGGACGAGGTTGAGAGTCATTTGAATGACCATTTTCTAACTTCCTGGAATTTTGGCCCAGGAGCCAAAGTCGTTCAAACGGGATTGGATGCCGTTCGAACGAGCTTGGCGTAGATTTTCTTTAGATGTTATTTTGAGTTGTTGGGTTTGCCTCGATATCCGTTCTACTTGTATTTTTAGTTCCCTAGTATATAAAGGAGACTTAGGTTATTTTGTTAGTCTATCTTGGTAAGTTTAATTCTAAAGAAAAGCTTAGGGCTTGAAGTGACTCCATTAAAGCTTGAGAAGCTTGAGAGATTGTTGTAACCTATAATCTTTAATTAGTGAATTGTTCGTGGGGAGTGATTTTTTATCCGTAAGGGTTTTCCACTTCCCTCCTCCGGGTAAATTATTGTGTTATTGCTTTTGTATAATTTCTTATTAGTATTTTTATTTATCCTTCTTGGACAAGGGATTGGGATTAGCTACCCTGATTCTTAACAACAGGTATCAGAGCGTAAGGTTAGGGCTTGTGTGATTATAGTGATGGCCAATATGGAGAAATTAGAAATTAATGAATTTAATGGATTGAAATTTAGGATTTGGAAGATGCAAGGAAAGGATTTTCTATATGTGAAGGATCGTGATTTTCTTCAAGGAGGAATTTCGACGAAGCCGGCTGATATGGATTGTTTGGAGTGGGAGTTTTTAGATCAAGATGTTTTTGGTAAAGTTCATTCAACACTCTCAAGTTCTATTTCTTCTAAATTGCCTAAAGTGAATATCGTGTTAGAGATGATGGACAAACTATCAAAGATGTTTGAATAAACTTTGAGTGATTTAAATTCTCAGAAATGTGTTACCAGTGCTTCAAATTCTCGTAAGCGGGTTACTTTCAGTGATGTGGTAGAAGTCTTTGGTGATGATTCTCATGTAATACTTTTTAGAGCTTCGTTGTTAATATCGAGTAATTACTCGGATGTTGAAGTTAGATGAAAGAGAGTTTCACATATTAAGAATAAAAGCAAAAGGCGCATAAAGGTATGGAATTGCAATCAACGAGATAATTGTTGGAATTACAGTAAAGTTGGTCATAAGAAGGAAGATTGTAGATCAACAAAGAAGAAAAGATCTGTAAAGAGACGTTCGATGACTTTCTCCGGGGAAGGTAAAAATTCTAATAGTGCCTCCAATCTTATTTCTAATGATTTGGTTGATATGACTTATGATATTCGGGATAAACTATGTAATGTGATTCATGGTACTCGGGATGAGTTATGGTGGTTGTCTTATGGTGTTTATAAAAAGTTGAGGTTAGACTTGGTTGCTCCATTAGAAAATACGTCGGGTAAAAGTGAATTGTCTAGCTATGATGAGTGTTATCACATAATAGATAATGAAGATGTTCGGATTTCATTAACGAATGATAATTCGTTAAGTTCGGACATGGTACAATATGTATCTAGTATGGCTAGAAATATATTTTCAAGCCAACTATTAGACTTGGGTCTTTTGGCTACCTTTGACGATGATGTTTTTGAGATCATGAAGGAGGCTATTTATTTATCTTGGGACAAAAGACAAAATGCGTACTTAGAGACGTGTAACGTTAATGAGGAGATTATTGGTGTTGTTACTTCGATGGTAGACTCTAGAGCATGGCACGAGAAACTTGGTCACGTTAACATTTAGATGAAAGCATTATTCTCGAGGAGAATACTTGACAAGTTAAAATTGAAAGATTTCTTCTTTTGTAAAGACATTGTCTTGGTGAAGCAAAAGAAAGTTGGGTTTCCTAGAAAGAGAAGAAAATGGAATATAAGATCGAGCCACTTATATGATGATGTATGGGAATCGACTAGAGTTAGTTCCAATGGGGGATTTTATGTTTTTGATATTTTCATTGGCTATTCCAGACGAGAGCTTGGTGTACATTTCTTGAAGAATGAAACGGATTGGTTATCTCAACCCAAGATTTCCATCTAGCGAAGACATCAAACCAATCTGTTTCATTCTTCAAGAAATGTGCACCAAACTCTCGTCTGGAATAACCAATCTTGGGTCTAACAGTGATGGTGATCAATTTTGTTGTGCTGAGTTTGTTATAGATAAAGCATCTATTGGGATTGAAAATCTTGAGAAGATTCCAATAATACCACGAGAGTTTGGTATGGCTGAAAGTGTGATCCGTGAGATTACTAAAAGGATGCGAAGTATGAGATGTTTCATCGAGTTATCAAAGCAGTTTTGGGCGGATTCGGCAGTTTTGGCATTTGATATAGAGTCTTGGTATGCATTGGATCTTAGACTATTATAAAAGATCACTTGGATGAAAAAGGAGGTAATCATTTATACTTCTTTTGTCTATTCTAGTAGTAGATCATTACTAGATTATATGTCTAGTTTGTTCATATTCATTAGATATGTTTGTGATGATTTTGGTGATCGATTTTGTGATGCCAAGAATCGAAAAATTATCAAACTTATTTATGTAATATTCAATGATGATTTCTTTTGCAAAGACATGGATAAGTGGACCGAAAAGTGGATTTATCAGGGTCATGTGAGTATGTAAAAATCTCTGCAGAGATAGTGTTGGAACCATTGGTTGAAAAGGTTCAACGAAAATTGTATACTCCTCCGATAATAATGAAAAGAAGAATTAAGGTTTCGAGACCTGCAGCCCGTAATCATTACTCTCGACTTTGTTTGTGGCTAGCCGGTATTGGTGATGACTACTAGGTAGCTTTACAAGGTGAGGTCATGGGCAAGTGGGAGCTTGTCATTGATGATGATGAGATGGGATCTCAATCGTCATATCGGGTTTAGGATGTAATCTTATTACCAGTGGTAAAACTCTTTACTTCACAAGTTTGTTTACAAGTTAAACAAGGACAAGTTTGTTCAAGCAGTTCAAGCTGAAACTTGTGGTAAAATGCTTTCAAGAAGAAACAGGTGTTTATATCAAGATATTTTGGTTTACCGGTTGTGAAGCTATTTGTATGGTGGTGGCTTTGTTTTTTTGGATCTAGTGATACTTGATACGAAATAAAAATTCTTCATGATTGATCTTTTTGAAGATAGGTATGTAAGTCGGCTACATGGATACATAGTTACTTGGTGAAGTTGTATCATGGAGGCTCATACATGAGAGCTCATATGCTTGTCTGAGATATACACCGAAACGACGGGGCTCGATATTATATATGATTATATTATTGGTAGATTTATGAAATTCCACAGAGACCATTGTTGATGTTATGAGTTTTTGGAGAACTCATGAATCATTCGTTCTTAGAGTATGGATAATATGCTAGTTGCGTATGCAAGTTTTAGCATGGGTGAGATTGAAGAGTCGTGGGAATGGTTATCTCAATAAAGGGTTGGACCGATGGATTGGCTAATCCTTGTGCATATGGTATAGTTCAGCAGGAAGAATGTGAAGTAAAAGTTGCTATTGACATAGTACATTAAGACTGGTTGGAGTGTTATTTGGCAGCGCACTATTTGTCGTTACTTCAAGCTTGAGACACGTATTTGTTTGGCTATGTAATGTAATATGAGTGCATATCGAGGTATGTCTAAACTCATTGATGATTTATTTGCTAATGTATGTCATTGTTTACATGAAACCAGAGTTTTCTCATGAAGTGGGAGCTGTGAGACGTTGATAATAAATCTTATGCATTCGAAGAAGACTTGGTTATAGCTCATAGCTATGGTGTGCTTCGTGTTCAGCTTGCAGGGTTGTGTTTACTTATGATGATGAAGTACGTTAGTGATATGAAAAGGACTACAGTTTCGTGGTGTTAAACTGAAGCTACTTGGGTATCGAGATGATAATGGTAAATTGCATCATTGAATGCAAAGGCATAAGTACGGTGCAGCTTTGGAAGTTTGCAAGGGCATGTTTTTGAATTTTTTGTTGAAAAATGTTGAAAACATTATCACATGGTTTTGTGTGGTACGATAGCTTTTGGTGTGAAGAGTTCAGTTTGACACAGTTACAAATGTGGTTGCTTTGAAGATAGGTGAGGTTACGAGAACCTCACATTTCAAATTTCAAGTGGGAGATTTGTTAAAGATTAAGAAATTTCGTATGTAGGACTTAATGATTGAAGGTCCGGGTAGTGCGAGAAATTCATTTGGAGATCTGGAGATGGGTTACGGGATTCGATTTCAAGTGGGAGATTATAGGGTGTGAACTCGAATGTGAAGAATGGAATTGTTGAAGACTGATATTGTCGAAGTCGTTCGAATGAGCTTGGATGTTGTTCGAACGAATTGTCATGTTTTTAAGGCTGAAAACCAATTATCGTAAAGTCGTTCAAACGAGGTTGAGAGTCATTCGAACGACCTTTTTCCAACTCCAACTGAATCTGGTAAAGAAGTAATTGCAGAGTGACTCAAATCAAGCACCCGTAAGCACATAAAGATCAAGGACATATTGTCAGAGAAATTTACGATTCTTTCTTTCAATATGGAATGAATTAAAATCGTCCATAATTTTTTTGCTCCGTCCAACACTTCTGTAATTATGCGGCATTCCTGGTCCAGAACCACCTTTGCATGACGTACTTCAGAAATATTAGATACCCTACTATTCTTCATGAAAAATGTTTTGCAAGATCATGAATAAGATCATGCATCTTGCATGAATCTATATCTCCTAATTTGTTTCTTTTCAGTTCGCCAAAGAAAGAAATCTGTAACAGTATGTTAAAGTATTCATTGCCAACAACCTCCATCAACCTACTTCCACCGGATGGTTGAAGGAATCCTTTTGCCATCCATTGTTGACTTAATGTGATTTTCTCTATCGAATAAATCTTGGGATATATTGAACAGTATGAGAAACAATCTTTGATCGCAACTCAACTCGAAAGTAGGTAATATTCCATCCTCATCTCCAGTAAGATCCCAAATTTCACTGATTTTGATCGACAACCACTCTTGCTCGTCTTTTTTAGAATACATCTACGCTGCTAATGGAACACCTCCACACTTATTCTTACGTGTCCCCATTAAAGATGCAACTTCAATCTTACATGTAGTAATTATGATTTTGCTTCCTTTGTAACGTAGTTCTCAAGTGTTCCCACACTATAACAAATTAACTAATTTTTGACAGAATTTATGACTGACTTTGGTAGTCGCTTATTTGTGACGGATGAAAAAAGTCAAAATAGGGTCATTTTTCATACTTAAAACGGATATAACTCGTGTTATATTCTCTTGCTTCTTTTTAGAGAGCCCCTGCCTTCTGAAATTCACCAACTTGTTTCCCTCCCTCATAAGTTCATCGATTCAAAACTTATGAAATCCCTTTATTTCTTAGACATATGTTTCTACGGTCTTCCACAGGTGTGCTATCTGAAATTTAGTTAGCTATGATTCATCTAAGATGGATTGATTTGACTTGTTTGTGAATCATAATCCCTTGAAATGATCTGTTTGAATGTTTGATTTGAATTCGAGTTGCAAGATCTGTGTTTTGTGCTTCATTTGATGTTAGAATTTGAAATTAGGTGTTGATTATTGAGGTTTTGGCAGATTTGGATTAGTTAGGGTTTAGTGTGATTTGTGATTGATTTGATTTTTGTTATGTGTTTGTGTTTGTGTTTGTGTTTGCGTTTGTATTTGTGTTTGTGTTTGTGTTTGTGTTTGTGTTTGTTGTTGTTGTTGTTGTTGTTGATTTAGGATGTTTGTGATTGGAGGTAATAATTGGAGGAGAAGAGATGGTTGAGTTGAAGATTGAAGAGTTGTGTGTGGAGAACAAGCAGCCGGACGTGACGTTGAGCTCGTCATTCTCGGAGGGTAGTTTTAGCTTTGCAATTAAGTTTCTTGGCTTCTGCAGTCTTGGTGATCCGTCCTTTTGTGTAGACTTCACATTTATAACAGTGCTCCAATGTTATCTTATTTTTACTTTTTCTGGGTGTCATTTATGTAGCATGTTACGGCTAAAGGGTCTGCTTTGGTCAAACAAGCAGAAGATGCCGCAAGTAACAAGAAGGTTGGTTATTATCTTCTTTTTACCCTAACGCATAAATGTATTTTATAGAAGTTAAATTTTGAGATTATATAGATTTTTTGATCTTCATTGCGGCCAAGGTAGGAGGAACACTAACCTTACCTAATAGAAATAGCGGTGTGAGACTGGAGGGTAACTCTGAGAAATAGATGCTGTATTTTAATTATTGAGAAAGAAAATCCTAGTTGTTAAGAGTTTTTTTTTTTTTTTTGATTCTAGGGGTTTCCGTGGATCGTCAATTCCCGACTACATCCCCTAGGGTTCGTGCAATCGCCCGCAAACCACACGAACCAGGCAAGCCGACGGGCACATACTAACATCGAAACCTACATGGAGGTCGGAATCGAACCCTGCACCCCAAGAGAGATATACCCTATCTTTTCCACTGGGTCAACATATAGTTGGTTTCGTGAGTGGTCAATTAGAAGATCTAAATTAAAGTATCACATTCTGATTTGCTTTCTTAGTGGTTAGCATTTTCTTCATGGTTGGTTGTAATCGTCAAGTTTTACTAGCTAGTTTCTTTAAGGGAGAGGCCCGAACTCTGCTACCTGCATAACCATGGACTCCTAACGTTGATTACACTGTTGGAAACATATTGCAAAAAAAGGTTTCTATTTCTGGATACGAGATGGATCAATAATTTGTGTAAGTGATTTTGCTTATTTTTGGTGTTGGCGTCTGGAGAGTCCTGAGTATTATTTTCCAACATCTGTATTCATTTTATAAGCTTATTGTGTATTGGTTATTTTGTATGATAGATAGTATATCCGGTACTAGATTAGTGATGCTGGCTAATATTTATATTTTTTTCAGGCAGAAAAGAGAGATGTGGTTGGTCTGCAGGAACATGTAAATCGATAAATGCTTAGAGCTGGTTTTTCGATTAAAAAATTGAGAAGTAAAGCTTAATTGATCTTTCTGGTTTTCAGATGTTTGTGAGAAAAATAATCGAGTTTCACGACAAATACATGACATATGTGAACGATTGCTTCTTAAACCACTCTCTATTTCACAAGGTTTGTTTCTGAGATTATCGTTTATCTATGCACACCTTTTTTTCATTTTATTCTCATTTGAAGTTTACTATCTTGTGGTTTCTTCTTCTTTGTTAATGCTTTTTAGGCCCTTAAAGAGACTTTTGAAGTATTCTGCAACAAAGGAGTTGCCGGAAGTTCGAGCGCAGAATTATTAGCTAGTTTATGTGATAATATCCTGAAGAAGGGTGGAAGTGTGAAGTTGAGTGATGAAGCTATTGAGGAGACATTTGAGAAGATAGTTTTTATTATTTGTTGATGATCTTCATCATGTTGCCGCTGATTCTATTCCTGATTATTTTTCAGGTGGTTAAACTACTTGCTTATATAAGCGATAAAGATCTTTTTGCCGAATTCTATAGGTAATCCCTAGAAATGCTACTACATAGACTAGCTTATGAAGACTCTTCATTATACAGACTTGGTCTTTATTTTTTATTCATAGAATAAGCAAACATACTTGGGCTACCTATATTACCTTTGGCATTTTTGTTTTGTTAGTGGTACTAAGCAATTAAATGCTATTTTTTCTACCATATTCATGGCAGTGCAAATTCCTTGAAAAATGACTTTCTTTTTCCTTCATTTTCATAAATCAAACACGGTCTAGCTATCACAGGGAACAATATAATGGTAATTTTTGTAGCTTGGGGGATCGCCAAATGTGGATTTTTCAGCAAAGCCAATAATTTTGATGATATGGGATAATGTATTTGAATTATGAGTTGCTAATGTTTATGGCTTAAGCATCTGTTTTAATTCTATGTTGCCAATAATTTGTATGATGCAAGAGGTGGGACCTAGTATAGCTATCAGCTTCTTTGTCTATGAGACCTTGAGATCGTCTTGGCAAATACGAAGGTACCCACCTTACTCCTAGCTGGACTGTTGCTAACTTTTTATCTATTATATCATCTCTTGAAACAATAATATCTGTCTAATAGAGAAAATGAATGATTGGGTGCATTTATATTTCTAAAAATCCCTTGCGCATTGTACCCTTTCTAACATTTTGTATGTCCTTTAACATCAGGTCCCAAGATTTAACTATTCTGGTGAGCCTAGCCTGTAGAAGTCTTTCCGGCATTGCATTGTCAACTGGTAAGCCCCTTAACATGGACTAATATTTTTTTCTTTAGTTTGGATCAATTTAAACCCTTATAGCTCTGCAATACAATTGAACCATTGAATCAAAAACATACTTATGATCCCCATGTCTATATCTCAAGTTCCAGCTCTTTTCTTCCGATCCCCCATAGGTGAATAAGGTCCATCCAGCTATGAATTTCGTGTCAGAGAAGTCCAATCAAGCATCATACTTTGCCTATGAAAAGACAGGGGAAGCTCCAAATATGGAGAAGGTACAAAACAGAAGGCAGACGATGCATACACCTCTGCCAAGGACACCATGAGTGGTAAGGCAGAAACCAATTACGAGGTACCGAAGGTAACAATGGAATGGTATTTTGGAATGTCTATACTATCGTGAAGCAAACGAAAGATGGAAGGCAGTTTAAAGAGTAGTTGTTGCTAAAAATTATTTTTAAGTTCTATTTGGAGGAACTATATACAAAATTTTGAATGAATATGTTGTATGTACTATATCATTTTTATAATAAAATGGAATTCATTTTCTTTCATATGGTATTTTCTTTTTATGTTATTCAGCTTTATACAATGCAATTGTCGCAAATCAAGGACAATAAATACGATAGATTTATTTTAGTTGTTTCATAAATAGACATTCAAGGAGAATTAGTCGCAAATAAGCAACAAAAATTTCAACCAACCAAAGCCGTCGTAATAGCTATTTTGGGATACTACATTTGAGCAAACTTGCGACGGTTTTGAACTGACGCAAATTATCGACGGGGGAGACCGTCACAAAATTTATGTTTTGCGACGGGACTTTTCCATCGAAATATATAAACGACGGCTCGTTAGCGACGGGAATCACGACGGTTTTGGCCCGTCATAAAATTGAGTTATTCGTACAGTGCCACTTTGCGCGGTTTTTATTCCAGATGTCATCTAGAATAAGTAGGAATTTCTTTCTACGCAACTTCTCTTGTAGTTCATTTACCATACTTTCCAGGCTTGATTTATCATCAGGTTTACTTCCTCTTGTACAAGTCTTTTGACATTGAAATCTTCACCGACATGTACCCACACCCTTAAATTGAAGTGCTGCTTGATCAACTCGTCATCATAGACTAACTTAGCAAGTATCTCTAGATTCGGGGAGTTAATTAACAGCTTCACCAACTTTTATTTATCATTTTCTCTTCCCACAACATTTAAAATCACCATGGAAGAGTAAGTTTCCCAGTTTTATCTAAATTAAAAGGTTCAACACTTAACTGATAATTATTCTTCTCCTTTGCAATAGCATCAAATTTTTCATTGATTTTCTTGATCTTGTGACCCATCTTATGGCTAAACAAAGCAGGGTTGGTTGGTTCGCCAAATCTGATTACGCACCATATTCTTCGGGCGATGTTTTGCCACCACATACAAGAACTCATCGAATATATTTTCTGTCTTTAAGCCATTTCAACCACCGTCTCACCGAGAGTTCATTCAATTGCCTCTTTTCAGCATCCACTAACATATGGCAAGCTTTATATTATATATAGGCATTATAAGAGAAACTAAAATAGGCTACGTAAGCCGTTAAACAAGCAATGCCAAACTATTGTGTGCTGTTTTCGGATCGGATCGGATAAGAAATAGAGGGGATTGGAATTTCTCTAATTTTTTTCGGAACTATAAAATTTATTCTGATCCGATCCGATTTTTTTCATAACTATAAAAATGAATCCGAATTCGGAAATTTTGGAATTTTTCAGAAATTTCAGAATTCCGACTATTTAGGAATAAATTCAAAATAAATTTCAAAATAAATTTTAGAATAACAGAGTTTACACTTCTTTAAATCAAACCATAATAACAGAGTTCTTACTTATCCAAGAATTAAAGATTTAAAATCGAAGCCAGAGATGAGATTTAACTTTTTTTCTTCACTGCGAATCAAAATCGAGGCAGTGGAGAATGAAGAATGAAGGCAGTAGAGATTTAACTTAAGAGTATAGGGAGTGGAGGCGGTAGAGATTTAACTTAAGAGTAGATGAAGTGGATAGCAGTGGAGAATGGAGGCAGTGGAGAATAAAGAAGAAGAGGCGGTGGAGAATGCCCTAGGATAAGAATCTTAAGGTCTAATGTTTTATGTTTCAATTTGGATTATTCAGAATTAAATTGGATTAGAGGGATATTCGGAATAATCGGATTAGATGGTTTTTGAAATAATTGGATCGAAAAATTCAGAATAATCAGATCATAAAATTTAGAATTTCAGAATTGCACACAGCTATCCGATTTCGATCCAAATTTTTCTGAAAAAAATTGGAAATTGGATTTTCGGAAATCGGATCTGCAAAATAGGGTTCCAAAGTCGAAAATATCGGATCGGAAATCAGAAAAAATTGGAAGTTCGAACAAAAGTTGCAGCCCTACCATACATTATTACATGTCTTTATTGAGATTAACCAAGCCACAATTCTAGACCGAAGTGTTATTTATACTTACCACATGTTGCCCATGTTACCTTATGTAACATGTGTTCTCTAACACCCTCCCTTAACACTAGTTTTAAGGAAGTAAATGTACCGCTTTCTGTTATGTCAAGTTTCCTTGTAGCTCCCTCCTTTAAACGAACAAACTCTAAGTAGCTTCCAAAGTTTCTCAAACGGGTCTAACTTGAGGGCTTTGGTAAAAATGTCTCCAACTTGATCTTCGCTCCTGCAGTGGATAAGATCAATCGTCCCATCTTTCACTAGATTTCGCAGGAAATGGTAATGCACATTAATGTATTTTATTCTCTCGTGTTGAACTTGATTTTTCGACAATTTGATTATTGAACTATTATCATAATAAATAGGAGTTTCCCTATTTTGATGAAACCCTACTTCACCTAATATTCTTCTTAACCATATTGCTTGACATGCACAAGACGCAGCAGTGATATACTCTACTTTTGTGGTAGATAAAGAAACAATCGACGACTGCTTCTTAGATGACCATGAAATCGCTCCTGATCCTAACATAAAAACATACTCAGAGGTGATTTTCCTGTTATTGGAATCTCTACTATAATTGTTATCAGTATATTCGCTTAAATAAGTAGCCTCTCTTTTCTTGTAAAATATTCCCAACCCGGTCGTGCCTTTCAAGTATCGCAAAATTCTTTTTGCAACATTAAGATGAAACTCCATTGGATTCTCCATGTATCGACTGTTGAGGCTGACATCGTGATGAATATTTGGCCTCGTCGCGGTTAAGTACATGAGACTTTCCACAAGCTGCTTATACAATATGTTATCAACTTTTTTTCCTTCGGGATCCTTCATTAGCTTCAATCCAACTTCAATTGGCGCGCGCACTGGATTGTAATCATTCATTTGGAACTGTTCCAAAATCTGCTGAACATATTTTTTCTGTAATATGAAAAAACCCGCATCAGACTTAACTACTTCTATGCCCAAAAAATAGCGCATCATTATGAGATTTAACATCTCAAACTCCGCCATCATCGATCGCTTAAAATCCTTGAATATCGTACAATCGTTGCCAGTGTATATCAAGTCGTCCACATATAAGCACACTACCATAAATTATTCATCGGTTCTAACTTTTATGAAAAGTGTGTGCTCAAATGGATACTTATGGAACCCCCACTTTCACGAAGTATGCCTCTATATAATTATACCAAGCTCTTGGTGCCTGTTTTAGTCCATATAAGGTCTTCCTCAATTGGTACACCTTCTTCTCTCTACCTTTCTGCACGTAACTAGGTGGTTGATCGACGCACACAATTTTTTGGAGATGTCCGTGTAAAAATGTTGACTACACGTCCAGCTAAAAAAGAGGCCACAAGTTTTGTGCTATTATTGCAACTATCATCCTGATAGTATCACGTCGTATGACTAGAGCAAACACATCTTCGTAGTCAACGCCTTGTTGTTGCTTATAACCCTTAGCTACCAACCTTGCCTTGTATTTTTCTACTTTTCCTTCAGCATTCAACTTCATCTTGTATACCCACTTCACACCGATCGACTTGTACCCATCCAAGAGATTAGTCAACTCCACGTCTTATTCTTCTTGATAGCTTCGACCTCGTCATTCATGGCCTCCTGCCACTTTGGTTCTTGAATAGCATCATTGAAAGCAATTGGGTCACTTCTAACAAATAAGTAAAGTATATAGTTGGATCATCTAATTAATCCAATCCACTTAGATCATAATCTTCCAAGTACGCTGATCTCCTGCAAGTTCTTTGAGGCCTTGATCAGATGGTACAGATTGTGATAGTACCATTGTTGAAGAAAGGCTAGTTGAGCTCTGTGCAGGCGTGAGTGGTAATTGCATTTCACCATCCAAAACTGGTGGATGACTTTCTTCATCATCGAAGACCACCAATACTGGCTTTCCCGCATCTTTAACATTCTATTTCCATGTATTTTCTTCGTCGAAAATCACATCTCGACTAATGATGATTTTCTCAGTTGTAGGATGATAGAGTTTATAAACTTTTAAACTATCACTATAACCGAGAAAAACACATTTATGACCTTTATCGTCTAGCTTTGTTCTCCATTCTTTCAGAATATGGGTATATTCTATATACCCAAAGATTCCCCAAGTGCTCTATATTTGGTTTTCTACCGCTCCATATCTCCTCTGGAAATGAATCCCGGTGTTATTTTCCAATAACTCAACCTTCAATACTTGCGAATGTCAATCAATCTGAGGGATTCCCGTCACCATATTCTTCTAATGAAGGAGCTTTAGGTTACTGAAGTTCAAGTGGCCATAACGAAGATGCCATATCCAGCCTTGTTTTTTCATCATACTTGAAAAACAAGGAAGAGCATCATGTGTGATGCTTAACGGAAGCATTCAATTTGGAGTCATATTTACCTGTGCAATTAGCAAGCCCCTCTTCAGATCTTCATTCTGACAGACTCCATTCTTGATGATGATCACATATCCCTTCTCTTGAAGTTGCCCCGCGTTGAGCAAATTACTCTTCAAGTTTGGGTCATAGAAAACATTTGAGATAGTCTGATGAGTATGATTTTTAGCCTAAATTTTGATATCGCCTTTCCCCATAACAGCAATTGTAGAACTATCTCCAAATTTTACCGAGGTGTTATTCATACTTCCCACATGTTGCCTATGTTACCTTGTGTAACATGTGTTCTCTAATATATTAGCACCTGATGCAAGTGAAATCTCACGAGAAGCAAGGGTAATCAAGTTCTTCAAGATTTCAACTGAACCCGTAATAAGAAATTCTTAAGGCATTGTTACTTTGGAACAAATAACATTAGCAAAAACTCTAAAGGGTAGACGAAAGACAACTATTCAACTAGTTCAATGTATTTTAAAGGACGAAAGAAATTTTAAATTATGGACAAATCAATACGACTCTTAACAAAAAGACTTGGCTTTTAATTGGATCTTGTTAGAAGTTGGATCCAGCCCAAGGTGGGAAACCAACTGGGTTGGGGTGTCCTACTAAACTCCTAACAAGCTCATATACCATTAGGGTTTTTGGGGAGAGTTTAAGTGAAAGTATATAACCCTCTGTGTATTACTGGACTCGTAATTTTTTTTAAAATTATTAAAAATATTTTAGTGATTTTTACCCTTGTGAAAGGGTTGTTTTCAAACTTAAATAGGGATCATTCTAGTTATCGGATTGATGTACTTATTATTTTGTCGCGTAGCCTACTATGTAACGATCACGTCCATATATCACACTCTTCTAGGAGATGTCCCTGTCCCTAGGAAAATGGTGTAAAACTGGGCAGTTCATGGATAAAAACCCACTATTTGATGGCGTATTAGGTCAGGATGACGTCAGCTAGTTTTTGTTTTTTTTTATTTTTATTTAAACATCATGATGACGTCACCAAATCTGACCAGATCCAGATAAATTTTTTTGAAAATTACTAGGATCAGACTTAATCTACAAACTCATACCAGATTAGGTGCTGACGTGGCAGGGATGGGCCCACAGTAACACGTATCAAGGACACATGGCACAGAGACCCATTATATACTGACGTGGCAGATACATTTCATATATACGTGGCATACTAACGTAATAGGTGGGGCCTACCCCTGTTGATGTGGCAGACATGTGTCATGAACACGTGGCATGCTGATATGGCAGAAGGGATCCACCATGTTGACGTGGCAGATACATAACAGCTGACGTGGTATGGGACCCAAACGTATATTGTAGCAGTAGCACGTCTCGTGCTGTAACAGTAACATACATATCAAGCCAGTTGATCAAGTCAAACCGGTCTAGACCAGTCAACCCGATTTAGGCCTTGACCTAGACCAAGTCAGAGCGGTGCAAACACTAAAATTGGCTTTTAAAGCACAATTTTTGGTTAATTTTTTTATAAAAAAAAATTTATTGACTGGACCTACCCTTGGGGGAATCTATTTTTTAATTTTTGTATGAAAATATTTTTTAAATTTTTTGGGAATGGGTACCGTGTATAGGAAAACTAACTAACTTATATGTGATATGAGAAAATATATTAAATACCTATTTAAGTATCTTATGATAGCTTATAAAATATTAATAGTATGCTTATAAGATACTAATTATCCTGACCAGAGATCAAAGATAATACAAAAACCAAGACTAATTTAAAATACGACTAGGAGTCATATCTAAATCACAGTTAAATGTCAATGGCAAATAATTATAGATCAATTGGGAATTGACTTAGTTTTATTTCCTAGAAACTTAGTGTCTAAGGAACCAATTTTACATATTTAGGTGCAATTAAATGTTACTTGATAATATTTAGAAGTATATATGCACTAATAACAACCTATAGTACCATAAAATGTTAGTTCTAATCTACCTATCTTATGAACTCAACAGACTTTGGGGTGAGACCACTTGTCAACTAAACATCAAATACCCTTCATATTC
Source organism: Kingdonia uniflora (assembly GCA_014058105.1). NCBI lineage: Eukaryota > Viridiplantae > Streptophyta > Magnoliopsida > Ranunculales > Circaeasteraceae > Kingdonia > Kingdonia uniflora. Next base: position 160,131 of record JACGCM010002220.1, on the reverse strand, counting down.
GTAATAAATAGGTCATTTGGCTAGAATATACAAACTTTATAGAACTTTAGGGATTATAACACCAAGATACTAGAATAAGGATCGCAACATCTAATAGTTTTGAATAAATTTCTTGGCAAAGACTCTATTAAAATACACTTTAAGATTAAGATCACAATTTTATAGAGTAAAGTTGGGATTTAACGCTTAATAGAACTCATGAGTATAAAGCCATAAACAGAGTTTACTTGCAAGTAATAATTGGGAATCATGTACTTCATTGCACTATATACTATGAATCACAAGTAATGATTGGAGATCATGTACTTAAATAAGATTTTATGAGTAATAGGATATGAACAAGGTTTACCTACAAGTAATGATTGGGAATCACTTACTTGAATACTATGAATTAGTTTTATGCAAGGAATATTTATAAAGTACTACTACTAGTATTGATCTACATGCATAATAGATGTTGGCGACACTCAGATAATTGAGTACTGCAACTCTAATTCGGTACTAATAAATTTGACCTCTATAGATACTAAAATCCATCTGCTATTGCAAAATCTGGAAAAGGCTATTGTTGAGAATAATGAGTCTCTAAATAATAAAGTAGGACCTTTGTTCGCACCTTCTCCTCCATATTCAAGAAGACATGATAATGGATTACCCTATACAATTCTAATATTATATGACTGCGACAGAATTTTTATTTGGCAATGCAACTCCACTATAATGTTACGTGGAGAAATAGCTGAGGTAAATAAAGATATTGGGAATATTCTATTAAACTGTCTACGCTTCAAATATTGTACTTTCGAAACAATATTAGATAAATCACTGTGCACGTAGACCTAATTTAAGTTTTCCTCATTTTTAAGCAAAACTTGAATAAAATAGTTGAGGTTATGAACCTCAAGCTTATGCTTACTAAAAGTAAGCATGTGTCAGGGTTGCACAATGTTGGGTTTAGTGACAGGTGAAGTTGTGGACAGGGTCACAACCATGGATAGACGAGAGGTAGTAACAACGATAATTCCAGCCATCAGTAATCAGAGGCAAGGGGAACAAGAAGTTTACCAATGGACCAAAATGGAATAGGAAGAATTCTAAAATGGATACGAAATAGTCATGCACGGGATTGCAAGGCACCCCAGACAATCTAAAGAGATCAGCCCTATACTTATTTCGTGATCACAGCGGGTGCAACCTCGCCACGACAGAATATGCGGCCTTAAATTTCTCCCATGATACCAATGCAACTTTGGATCAATTCTAAGAATGAACAGTAGTAAATTCTCAGTAGATGAATGATATCACTTAGAAAGAATAGCCAAGTAGTAACTTTACTTATTGTATAGTAGTAGTTTTGCTTTATTAATACTATCATTGACTGAGTTTGGAACTTTTCATCAGTTAGTTTAATAGAATGCTCGTGACATGCATTGGTTCAATATCCCATCTATGAGATTGTTCTTTGAATTTTTATGAATTTATTACTTGAGAAGTAGTTAAATTCCATGTATGATAGTTGATTTACTATATATAACCCGCCTATGGATCTATCTGCTCATTAACCATTACCGATAATCGGATGAGTTAGTACCACGCACTCGATCCTTTTTGAGATATGAACATATTTCTTGTCTCTAACCTTGTACATCGGGGATGTCACAAATATTATTGGCACGGCCAACATGATAGAATGCACTGAGTGTGTCATGTTATTACTCCTTAACAGTACGATACGGGGTATATAGTCCGCTTTATACACTAGTAAATTCAACCGGATTTTACTAAGTTTTAGGGAAATACATAATAATGATAATCATGTAAAGACTATTAAAGAAAATAACAAATGGTTTTGTGCATCCCTCAATGTCTAAAGGTTAAAACACGTTATTGGAACGGTTTCTAATACACTCTTCCCGGCTAGGATAATGAGGAGGATTATTGGGAATACATCTCGACTTTCTTTAAAAGGAGAGAAGATCCAGAGAGTGTACGTATAACGATTACTTTCAATAAAAGTCTATTATAATTCGTTGAGCCTTATTGTCACTTAACTTATGTAAAGGGATCTAGATGAGACAACAATGGTATTTTCTAATTAATCTTGGAAATATCCTCAGCATTGACTGTCGTATCTCTCCCCAATGCTAGAAATATTGTCTTATCAAAGTGACAATTTGCCCTGCAGTATATATACGTTGCCAGTGGGCTTCAAATATCTAGTGATAGATGTGAATCATAACCCACATAATACCAGGTCAACGTTGAGGGTCTCATCTTTATACGTTAGGGTGGTATGATTGGCACCTGTACGGAACATCTAAATATTTATCGATGGGTGACACCGGACTCCGACCCAGTTAATAGTTGCTTTGAAAAATATTTGATGATTTTCTATGGGATGAACCTTAATCAGTACTGCAGAAGAAAGAGTGCGTAGGCCACACACTAGCCGAAAGTTGTGATCGTAATAATAGTGGCCTAATGATTATCCTAAATTGTTTGATTAGGTTCTCTACCAATCCCGAGTTGGATATGGCATGAGGTACTCAAAATATTCAATCATCTATCCCATTTAGCGATAAAATAATGATCAAGATCTTGTAAGTTGAACTCGCAATCCCCCGGTCAAGTCGCATCGGTCGACTTGGTCGGTTAATCCATGAACTGAGCCTACGATTCTTAGAATTAACATGCATTACGTTGCATTCTTAGATATTAATAAGTCGCATTATGTTTGCATGTTATATTAACATCAGAATCTATTAAATCACTACCAAAAAAAGGGCCTTTGGCAACACACATATATAACTTTTGGCAAGAAACTATGTTTGTCGCACGTTTGCAACAGTACAAGTTTATTGCCATATCTCCAATTCTGTTGCTAATGTTTTATTAAAATACTTTTATGTTTTTCACGTCTCTCTCCCAAATTCCCCCGCCAAAAGCTTCGCTCTCTTTTTCATATATTTTAACTCAAAAATCTCTCCCTCCCACGATTCAAGAGCGAATCTGTTATGGATAACCTCCTGTTCCCATGTTTCTCTCCAAATCCTCATTTTCCCAAGATTATGTATATTTTGTGGCATCTCTTTCTGCGATTATAGTCTCGTTGGTGGCTCTCGCACTCTTCTGCAATCAAAGGTATCTCCCTCTACCTTTCCTTCTTCTTCTCTAAGCATCAATCGAATTTGAATTTGATAAAGTCGAGTTCAATTCAACTGATTTTATGAAATTAGGGGTTTAGGGTAAGCACTTATGGTTTTCAATTATAGGTTGTTGTCATGGTTCTAATTACGACTACTAGTAGTTGTTATCTTCTTCAGCTTCTTCGCCTCAACTTCCTCCATTGAAATCGCAGAGCAAGAGCCAGTGACACTAATAAGTATTGGAGTTTAGATCTCAAAAGATGTTGGGGTTTTTGATTTTGAGATGATGGGGTTGCAGTTCTCTTGTTAATTGTTAATAGGGTTCTCTCATTTTTAGATTTAATGGGGTTTGGAGAGAACATGAATTAGGGGTTAAATTTGATAGTTTGAGAGATTTAGAGGTATATCTTGTTATATGATGGATGGCATTAGAAGAGGTTCTGAATCTGTTAATGGAGATATGAGGTTCATTGGGATAGATAACAGAAGTAGTTTGAGTCGACCGGGGTTGAGGAATACTAGCCCGTCGAGCCGAACTGGGTTGAGGAATACTAGTCCTTCTAGGTCAAGACCTCGGGTTTTAGACGAGGAGACCGTTGCAACGTTTAGTAAATCGGTTCATCCTAATGTTTAAATGGAAAATAATATATGGGCGATGTTGCCCGAAGATTTATTGAATGAGATTCTAGCTAGGATTCTGCCTTTTATGATATTTTGGCTTCGGTCGGTGTATAAACGTTGGAATTCAATTCTTCAAGATAGTGGGTTTCTTAAGTTCCATTCGGAAGTGCCGTCGCATGGACCTTGTCTTCTGACATTTTTGAAAAACCCAGCAGTGTGCAGTTTTTAGTTTGCCATTGAAGACTTGGTATAAAATTCTGTTTGCGTTCTTACCTCCGTGGGCGTTCTGGTTAATTGGTTCTTCAGCGGTCTTGTTTGCTTTTCTGAGCTTGATGGGCTTACATTTAAAACCTTGATATGTAATCCTCTCACTCAAGTATGGAGAACATTGCCTAGTATGCATTTCAATCAACAAAGACAATTGATCATGGTTGCTGACCGGATAGAAAAATCGCTTAAAGTTATAACTACTAGTGAAATATTTGGTGACAAGACACTGCCTACTGAGGTTTATGATTCGAAGCTCAACATGTGGTCTCTGCATCAAACAATGCCTGTTGTTAATCTATGCTCTTCCAAGATGGCATTTTGCGACTCTAGGTTATATCTCGAGACCCTTTCGCCTTTGGGGTTAATGATGTATCGGATGGATATCGGGTACTGGGAACACATTCTGGCAAAATTCTCGAGGTCTTTATTAGATGGATATCTGGTTGCTAGTACACACAAACGTCTGTTTCTAGTTGGACGAATAGGTCTTTATAGTACTCTTCAGAGTATGAGAATTTGGGAATTGGATCATGGGAAGGTTATCTGGGTGGAGATCAGTAGAATGTCTCCGAAGTATTTCAGATCACTATTGAGGTTATCAGCAGAGAGATTTGAGTGCTTTAGGCAAGATAACTTGATTTACTTTACTTCGTGGAACCAAGGTAGGGGTCTTCTCTATGACGTAGATAAGAAAGTATGGTCTTGGATTACTGGTTGTGCGCTTAAATCTTATAATAGCCAGGTATGTTTCTATGAGCCGCAGTTCGATGTTTCTATTTACTGAAAAGCTTTTTGGTTATGAATGAATTTTCCTTTGAGTTCCAAATGCAGAAACTCTGCGTTACACTCCAGGTAAGCTTTTTATTTTTTCTATAAGAATTTCACATTATATAAGGAAATGTTTGGGGGGAAAATGTAAGAAAAACTGGTTTCAATCCATCTATACTTTACAAATATTCAATACAAAATATGTTGATTATTTTCAAGCGTCCATTTGCTTCTTTTGTCATTAATTTTGTTGCCCCCATGATGATTATATATACACTCATAAGAATTGTTTTATAATGTAATAGTGCCAAGTTTCTTAAGTTAATTTGTTAGCATGATCTATACCATACAGTTTTTCCTTATTTCTATTAATTATGTATTAGTTATTGGCTAGCTTCTATCCCGTAAACTTAATTTTCTGCATATTTAGGTATTGAGGAAACTCGTGGAAGATGCATCAAAGTTTTTGAATGACAAAGTTACTAAAGCTGTTGTTACAGTCCCTGCGTACTTCAATGATTCCCAGAGAATAGCAACAAAGGATGCTGGTCGTATTGCTGGATTAGAAGTTCTTCGCATTATTAATGAGCCCACCGCTGCTTCACTGGTTATAGCCTAATTAGATATAGAGAATATGATATAGTCTTCTCCATTAATTGTTGGATGAAGGTCTTGAGATATTAATAAAGTTACATGTATGTATTTTTTGTGTAATAATGCAAGATATGATATTTTTTTGGCGATTTCATTGTTATTATTTTTTTTAAATGAAAAAAGAATTTGCGACGGACAATGACCGTTGCCAAAGACATCTTATTAGCAACATAAGATAACTTTAGCAACAGAGTTTATGTATTGCTGTTGGCGGTGTTGCCAAAGATGTTGCGACGGACAAAACCCGTTGCTAAAAGTGTAACAACGGTAACAGACTTTATCTGTTGCAGAAACATTACTTTTGGCAACGGACTTTCTCTGTTGCAGCCCCATCTGTAACACCTCTATGGCAACACTTATGCTACGGACATAGTCCATTGCGAAAAGGCTTTTGCAACGGATATAGTCTGTTGATAAAACCTTTTTTTTTTGTGGTTAAGCACTTAAGGATAGAATCACACCTCAAGATATAAAGCCTACAAGCGATTCTGCTCTAATACTAATTGAAATTTCATATGCTCGTATTTAATGTATTTCGAGAAAAAGGTCAGACCTATTCTTATCAATCAATGATCTAGGATTAAACATAAATAATCAATAGTAAAAACAATGAATTAAACGACACACGAAATTGTTCACCCTGTGGAAACTCCTTACCAGGAGAAAAACCACAGGTTGTTATTGATGAACACGACAACCAAAAATCTACTAATAAAAAAGAGTTAAAATCTGAATTATACTTACAGACTCGATAACCTCGTCTCGTGATTATCTTTCTTTTGATCCAAACTTCACGCCTTATCTCTTTCTTTCTCGCAATGACTCTCCTTGATCTCACAACAAGGAATGCCCTTCTTGAATCACTCTATAACAATATATGGAAAGTAGGATAAACTAACTCAACATCAACCTCAAGGTTTTCATGATTTTGATCGATGTCAAATTGTCTCTCTGATAAAGAATATTGAGCTCTTTCGAAATAAACTTGGCAAAAAGAGAAAGAGAGAAAAAAGAAACAAAGTTTGCTTAAATACTATTTTAGTTTTTCTCGAGACTCGTTCAAACGAGACCCAAGGTCGTTCGAACGAGATGCCCAGAATTCGTTCGAACGAGACCCAAGGTCATTCGAACGAGATTCCCAAATAAGTTTAGAAAATTAGTATAACATTTTTGCTCCTTTTATCAGAGTTCTACTTAACCAACTTACCTTCTTGGTCGTTGGCTGATAGAAGACTTATACGAAGGTCTTCATTCTGTCACTGTCTTCGACTGAGATAACCACGGAACTTTACATACAAGAAATGAGACAAACCAAAACCTTTCAATCTCCCCCTTTGGTTCATTTCGTGACAAATAAAAAATAAGACCTATACATTACTCTGTAGTATTTCCCAGCCATAGAGAAAGTCTAGACCATAGAAAGACACCACCCCTTTCATAACAGGTTCAATTTTTGGACCTCTTCAACGGATGATATCTTCTTACATCCCAACACTCATCAGATAGCTTATTACTTAATATCTGCACACTCAGTAAACTAGTTAATGATACGTGTGTAAAGAAGAACTTAAAAAATATTTAAAAACTGAAAGATAAGATCATAAATGTATCATAAAAGTATTAAACCAGAAAAACATGATCAAATATCCTTTCATTGTGATATCCTATCAGGATACTCATTTCTCCCCAATTTTTTTCATGGAAGAAACAAAATACACTCCAATACACAACTCAAAGCCACGAAGTCGATAACACCAAACTTCACCATCTGCAAAAACCTAATACCAATAGCACAAACCCACCACCACGAACATCACAAAACAAACTACCACCGTAAAATTCAATAACAACAGCACAAACCAACAATCATATGAACTCACACCAACCCAATCACCTGCAAGAAAAATACAGTTCAATCAACAAACCCAATTACACTTCACACTCCACCAGCATAACCACCAACAAACCAACCCATCATCTGCAATAAACAAACCACACCAGTAGAACCCCCAACTCCAACTCTTCAACACCCAATGCAATAACCAATCAGTACTTCAAACACAAAAATAATCACCTTGTCCAAACTAATAAATCAACAATCATCCAAACACCACCCCTTAATCATAAAGCTTAAACCCAAAGTGCAACCTTGTGAAAACTCAAATGAAACTACCACCAATTGCTCAGGAAAACCTGGTAACCAAACCACAAACATAAAGGAAACATAATTGCAAGAATCAGCAGACTCGGACCCTTTCCCAATCGAGTACCAAGTGATCACAAGAGAAAGAGAAATCACAATGGGAGGTGGAGACACGAATGAGAGAGACAGAGTGAAAATCACAAAGTCGATGGTATGATTTAGAAGAACGCATGAGACAGGTGGGTGATGACCAAACCACAATCTCATTCGAACGAAAAACAAGATCGTTCGAGCAAAGAAACAAATTTTGTCTAAGAACCAATCTAGCTTGAAATTGATAAAAAAAAAACCCAACTCTCGTTCGAACGAACAGCCATAAATAGGTGAACTGAAAGACATTAACCAATCACCCAACAACAACCAGACAGAAGAGATGTAAGAGAAAACTCGTGACTGTACGAGATAAAATGGAGACTACCAAACACACTCCCCCTCAAAACATGCAGAGTCAAATCTATAAGCACATCAAATACACAATATAGAGAATATTATTGATAAATAAACAAAATAATGCAAAAGAAACTCGGTGTGTGTGTGTAGTCCAATCAAAGTCCTGACATTTAGAAGTATGAAGATCACTATTTTGGAAATATGATTCAAATTAGGCCTCTCATGATTGGTCATTCAAAGTCACTGAGAATTTACTAGATATTAGTTTAAGGAAATATGAATATGAGTAAACTTAAGTTAAAAATTCACAATCCAAAAGAGCAGCGCTATTTTACTGAAAGATCTCACAGAAGGAAAATTAATTGTTTTAAGTGATGTCAAGTTAAATATCATAAATTCTCCAACTATCATCTCCACTAAACCGATTGCACTATACTTAGAATCAAGTATAACTTTTAAGGTTGTAGAGAAGACAAAAGTAGGCTAGTGATGAAGTAAGTGTTTTGCTGGCATTCCAAGGACAAATATAACTACCACCCTTCATACTTGAAAAAAAAAGTCACACAAGAAACACTAATACACACAACACCCTTCATACTTTATCACTTCATGTCCCCAAAACAAAAGGTTAAACAGGAATTGGCGTATATAAAAAAAAGAGGCTTATTTTAGGCTCAAAGGGTAGCAAGTGATTTAAAAGATTTGGGAAAGTATTGAAAGGCCAAAGACAGTGCAAATAACAAGGCCTAAAATCATGTCCCAAGCCTTACACAATTTCTCATTTCGCCTCGAATCAAATAAAGAAAATGTTCTTGTATTTTAAGTTGACTTAGATGTCACTACCAACAATTGACTAATGCATAAAATAATGAGATCAAAAATAAAAAGAGATTTTTCAGGAAAGAATTCATTTAATAACACTCAAGACTTGCACAAAAGGTTAGATCCTCACATAATGTTAGGTAACAAAGTCTCTACATTTATTCTCAAGGTTTCTACTTACGACTAGAGTCGGGAACAGTTGGATCTAGTGACCAATAAGTAATACCAAGTACGTCAAGCATTAAATGAATATAGTACAAATAAATAAATCCCAAACATACGCATGCATAGCTAAGATAGACTTTGATGAAAAATGAGGGGAAATAAACAAAAAGAACAAAAGAAAAGACACATACCTGACGTTGTTCACAAAACAATGACACAAACAGTCAGAATAACAGGTTCCACACTTCCTTTTCCCATAATCTTTCTACTCATCCCTCCTCCAAAAGTAACATTACCCCTTTGAATATCTGTGACATTGCTCAGACGAGCAGCATCCCCAGTCATGTGACGAGAGCATTCACTATCTACAAACCACTGGGTAGAGTTAAAAGCATTTAGAGCCATTACTGCCATAATGCATCGTAATTCTGGTAGAAGATCCTTCTTCTAGACCCAAACTGATCTCACTTTCTTTCATACTTCTGCCGCTTGAGTCAAATTCTTGAACCCTTCAAAGACTTTTGGACAACAGAGGAATTAGCAAACGATTGGGCATATGATTGATAGGGTTTCCCTCTTTACATGTGAAGATTATTCCTACTATGGAATTCATGAACATATCTACAATAGGGAGAAAGATGACCCTTTCGACCACAAGCCTGATAATAAAATACATGAAAGACAAAAAGCTTTTTAGTCTGCCTATGAGGAACATTAATTACACTAGGTTTGGGAAAATATGGAACTGAAGTAGCTTTAATAAACTTAGCGACTTGAGGTGAGATGTACTTAACATTTTGCTCATCAAATCCTAACCCTCTTTTGTCAATTCCATTTTTGCTCATACTTGGTATTTTATCAATATTTTTTTCTCCATGATAGAAAACTTCAAGTTTTTGCTGTGTAAAGGTCAAATCAAGTTTAAGTTTCTCAATTTCAATTTCAACCAATTTCACATTTCCTCACAGCAATATGTTTTTCCTTTTTTCATGTCTCAAGTTTGACACTAAGATATTGTTTCTCATTCTTAAGTTTCTCTAGCTGAGAAACAAGTTGAGAATATAACTCTTTAAAATTTGGTTCTTCACAATTATCACTTTCATAATCACTGTGATCTTCTCTATCAGTTTCAAGTACAAAATATCATAGTGATCACTATTTGAGTTAATAATAGCAATATGAGCTCTCAAATCATTTCCACCTTCTTGAAAGGGATTATCATGTTCATTATAGTCATCATCGCTGTCATCCCACGTAATACTAATGTTCATAGCCTTGTGGTTGTTATTAGAACTCTTAGTGGGACAACTATGAGCATAGTGACCATACTTGTGATACCTATAACATTCAACTTTACTTAGGTCTTGTTCAGAATTAATCTGTTTGCCATAAGACTTAACGCGGTCATGAGGAAGTGGCTTATAATTCACATTTTTCCCTTATTTCTTAAATTGCTATTTTTTCAAGAGTTTTCTAAACTGTTGGCTTATAACCACAATCTGTGAATCAACGTCCAATTTCTCACTATCGTCAGAGACACATAAGTTGTCAACTTCTTTAGTTCCCTGAGAAGACGAAGTGTTAGAGGAAGACTTAAAAGCCACACTCTTATTCTTCTTAGGGTTTTCCATTTCTATCTCGATTTTAAATGTTCGTAATTTTCCAGCAAGTGTGTCAGGTTTCATGGTTTTGAAGTTTTCAGATTCCTCTATGGCATCACGTCTGGATCTAAAACTCTTAGGAAAAGATCTTAAAATTTTACAAAATATTTGAACATCGGTGTATCCAACTCCTAAAGAGGAACTGTTGTTGACAATGTCCCTCAGTCTGGCATAAAACTCACTGAACGATTCATCCTCACTCATCCGGATGTTTTCAAATTAAAAGGTGAGCATTTATAGTTTACTTTCTTTAATCGTATCATCACCTTCATGAATATGCATTAAGATGTCACAAGCTTCTTTCGAAGTGGTACGCGCGGAGATGTGTCTATACTCACTTTGGCTTAACACATTTAAGATAGTATTAAGACCTTTAGAATTATACCCAGATGTTTTTTTCTTCATTAGTCCATTGATTCTAAGTTTAGGAATTTCTACAGCTGTTGTGGGCTTACCCCGCATAACAGTTGGTGGTACCCATCTATCTTCAATAGCAATTCAGACATCTTCTCCCATGGATTACAAGAAGGCAATCATTCGAACCTTCTAGTAGGGAATGTTCGTGTCATCAATGAGTGGTGGACGATTTATAGGACCTCCAAATTTTTTAAAATCCATTAAATTAAGCAAACACTTAAAGACAGGATCACCGCTCAAGATATAAAGCTTACAAGCGATTATGCTCTGATACCAATTGAAATTTTATATGCTCGTATTTAATGTATTTCGAGAAATACGTCAGACCTATTCTTATCAATAATTAATCAAGGATTAAACAAAAATAATCAATAGTAAAGATAAGGAATTAAACGACACACGTAATTGTTCACCCTGTGGAAACTCCTTACACAGGAGAAAAACCACAGGTCGCTGTCGATGAACACGACAACCAAAAATCTACTAATCAAAAAGAGTTAAAATCTAAATTACACTTACAGAGTCGATAACCTCGTCTCGTGATTATCTCTCTTCTGATCCAAGCTTCACGCCCTATTTCTTTCATTCTCACAACGACTCTCCTTGATCTCACAATAAGAACGCCCTTCTTGAATCACTCTAGAACAATATGTGTGAAGTAGGATAAACTAACTCAACATCAACCACAAGGTTTTCATATTTTTGATCGATGTCAAATTGTCTCTCTGCTAAAGGATATTGAGCTCTTTCGAAATAAACATAGCAAAAAAAGAAAGAGAAAAAAAAGAAACAAAGTTTGCTTAAATATTATTTCAGTTTTTCTCGAGACTCGTTCGAACGAGACCCAAGGTCGTTCGAACGAGATTCCCAATAAGCCTTTAAAAAATATGTGATAGAACTTCGTCTTTTTTTTAAACTCGTAGCACTCGTTCGAACGAGACCCAAGGTCGTTCGAACGAGATTCCCAAATAAGTTTAGAAAATTAGTAAAACATTTTTGGCTCCCTTTATCAAAATTCTACTTAACCAACTTACCTTCTTGGTCGTTGGTTGATAGAAGACTTGTACGAAGGTCTTCATTCTGTCACTGTCTTCGACTGAGATAACCACGGAACTTCACATACACGAAATGAACCAAAACCTTTCATATTGTGCCATATCTAAACATTATGATATTTTAGCAACATTCTAATTGACATATATCACTGGTAGTTTCACTTCTATCATATCTATAACAATGGTGATATTTTGAGACAACCCTCCATAGTTCGTAGCCAAAAAAGTAAGAAACTTTTAATGGTAAATACAATGAATATGGATCAAAGAATAAGTTCATACTTCATATTGAGAACATATCAACAAGAAGTGGAGTGAGGGTCAATTCTTAATGAGGAGACTTGGATTTAATTGGTTCCCGAGATTTCTGTGTTATTTCTACCGAGGTAAAGGTTTTCTACATAATTGGCTCCCAAGTTTCTACAACATGTATAATTAAAAATATATCAAAAATCTCATTCAAGCCAGTTTCATTGAAAAGTAGTACCTCAACTATTACAAGCTCTACCATTATAAGCTCCTCCTACTAAAACAAGCTTGCATTGAACATCACTAAAGGTATTATGGTATTCTGGAGTTGAAGATGGGGATAGTTTGGACATTTACTTTTCTTTTTTCTTTTCCGGAGACCCAATTGAAATTTATTAAGAAATTTTAAATACACCAAACTCTAAAAGCTCACCCCATTCCACTATTTTTTTTAAGTTAATTACACATTAATAGTTAATGACTAGTATGCCCCCAAAATAAAACATAAATATTTTTTAATCTAAACATTCCCCCTTCCCTAATTCCTACTGGCTTAATTTCTCATAAGCTCAGCAAGTTTTACTACTGTAGCTAGTGACGAGGAAGAACATTTTCTTTCTTTCTTTTTTAACATTTTCAGAGTTATATAATTTTGATTAGTCTCATCATCTCTATATTTAATTAAATAGTGCAAGCAAAGCTTAATTAAGAGTACAATCGGGGGAGTCTTACTTGAAGTCTTAAAGCCCCTAAAAATGAAGACTTAAAAACTCTAAAAATGAAGAGAAATGCTAAAAGAGCAAGAGTTGGGTGAGCTACATATTTATTTATTTTTCCTAACTTAATTTTGTATTTCTAAAAGAGATGGGGTGAGCTCATTCATTAACCTAGATAAATAAAAGTGGGGTGAGGTTAAATTGGGGTGAGCTAATTAAAAAAGTGGTGTATTTAAAATTTCTCAAACTTATTCAATTGAGGAGTTGGGAAGGTCATTAAAAAAATTGTATGAAATTAATTTACATATATGATACTGACATAATAATAGTCGCACACCGACTCATCGAAGCTCAATTGACAACTAGTTAAGGGTCTTAGGACTAATACTCGATTCTTGATGACTTCCCCAAACCAACAATTCCTTCTCATAATCCTACATTCTAGTGAACACATCTCACGGTGAACTTCCCACTTATGATCACTTCCCCTCCTAGATCGCAAGCGAGGGGACCTTACTAATCATATTCAAAGTCCTTTCTCAAAATGGCCTTAAGGAAAGTTGAAAGTTCAAGCTAACTACACTCCATCCTAAAGTAAAAGTCAGTTACTCCTCCATGTTAAACATCACATGCATTATAAAGATATAAAGATAATGATACATCTTCATTAAGGGTCATTGAGTCGCACAAAACACTGCTCAAAACTAGTTCTTTCTCAATTTCCAATAATCATATCAATTCCTTCTCATAATAGATCTAAAGTACCACTCCCAAGTAATACGCGAAGAATTACAAAGCCAAGCAGCCTCCATTTTTATTTTTTTTATCCAGTCACAGAAGGACTAAAACCATCGACTAGTGGTGCAGTCAGCGTTAAGAGACAACGCAGAATACCAACAACAATTATCCAGACACCTGTAGCTACCGAATCAGTTGTACCTGCCAAGAATAAACATAAAGAATTAGCCCGAATCAAGGCAAATGCGCAAGTAGATAACATGGGAGGTTTCAACAATTTATGTCTCGCCAGAAGGAGAACAACTTGATCGAACAAAAGTAGTTCTCGACAACAAATTAACATATGCAATCGCTCTCCCCATTTTGAATAAGGATTCTGATCCAAAAACCGTTATTGAATGTCAACAACGACAAGATTGGCCGTCTTGGTAATCAGTGATCAAAGCAGAGTTGGACGTTCTCGCAAAGCGAGGTATTTGGACGTATAGTTCAATTGGATGATTCCATAAAGCTAGTATGATATAAATGGGTTCATACGGAAACATAATGAATCCGGGGATATGCTGAGGTATAAAGCTCGTTCAGTTGCACAAGGATTTACCCAAAGACTGGGAATTGATTACGAGGAAGCCTATAGCCCTGTGATGGACGCGATCACGTTCCGTTACTTACTCAGTTTGTCACTCAGAGAATGATTAAACACACGTCTAATGGATATGGTTACAGCATACCTGTACGGTAAGATGGATACATGCATACACATGAAAATTTCCAAGGGATATCCTTTACCAAAGAATATAAAACCAGGGACAAGACAAAGTATGCACTGAGAGTTCAAAAATCATTACATGGACCCGAGCAATCCGGACTAATGTGGCATAATCGGTTAACTAAGCATTTGCAAAATCATGGATTTACCAATGATTTGATGGCCCCATGTGTGTTTATCAAAAAGAAAAACACAGGATTTGCTATAATCGTAGTATATGTAGACGACTTGACTCTCATCGAAATTCAGTGGGAGATGAAAGATGTTGTCGCCTCCTTAAAAGAGGAGTTTGAGATAAAAGATCTAGGTAAAACCAAGTTCTGTTTAGGAATAAAGATAGAGGTACGTTAATTCATCAAGCAATGTACACCAAGAAACTTGTACAGTGATTCCGTATGGATGAATGTCATCCACTACCAACACCACTGATTTCAAGGTCTCTAGAAATCAAGTCCGACCCATTTTGTCCTCCAAATGAGGGTGAAGAACTCTGGGGACCAGAATTTTTTTGCCAAGTAGCGATATGAGCTTTACTATGCATGGCTGGGTGTACAAGGCCAGACATTTCCTTTGCAGTAAATCTATTAGCGAGGCATAGTTCTGCCCCTACACAAAAGTATTGGAATGGTATAACACATTTATTTCGTTACCTACAAGGAACAATCGACCTAGGGCTCCTCTACTCCTAGAAGGCAAGTACCAAGTTGTTTAGGTACGCAGACGTTGGCTATCTCTGAGACCCACACAAAGCCAGATCACAGACATGATATGCATTCATGACGAATGGCACGATGATATAGTGGAAATCAGTGAAGCAGACAATGGTGGCAATATCTTCTAATCATTCTGAGATCTTAGCACTGTACGAAGCCGAAAGAAAAGTTATTTGGCTCAGAGTACTTATCAACCACATCGACACATGATGCGGACTAAAATCAATCGAAAACTCACCTACAACAATCTTCGAAGACAACTCTGCCTATATTCAGCAACTCAGAGGTGGATTCATCAAAGGAGATCGCACGAAGCACATCTCGCCAAAGTTTATCCATACACACGAGCTACAAGAGACTAGAGTAGTTGACATTCAGCAAGTTCACTTGACAGAAAATTTAGCCGATCTATTCACCAAGGCATGAGCAAAAAGACTTTTAAGAAAGATGATCTATGGCATTGGGATGAGAACACTTAGCAGACTGCAAGCGTCAGGGGTAGACTCTCCATCAGGGGAAATTATCCATAGCACTTAAAAACTAAAGCGCATTGTACTCTTTTACCCTTCACAGTAGTTTTTGGCCTATT
Source organism: Kingdonia uniflora (assembly GCA_014058105.1). Lineage (NCBI taxonomy): Eukaryota > Viridiplantae > Streptophyta > Magnoliopsida > Ranunculales > Circaeasteraceae > Kingdonia > Kingdonia uniflora. The sequence continues at coordinate 144,185 of JACGCM010002220.1, read as the reverse complement.
AGAGGTTTTCCATACAAGATTTTTAACGAGGCAACTTTAAGCGTGTCTCCTACTATCTTGAAATAATGATTGCATTTTTTCCTATCCAAGGTTTTCCCCTTTGGGTTTCCTAGTTAGGCTTTGAATAGAATAAGCTACTTCAAGGATATGCAAACACATAAAATGGGGAGTGTTGTAACCCGGGTCCAAGCCCAAGTTATGGGGCTTGGAAACCCGCATATGAAAGCCCAGTAGGGGTTGGTTAGATTAGTTATAGTAGTTGAGAGAGCATGGGAGGCACCCCTTCAGGGGAATATAAGTATGTAATAACGGGACCATTTGGTCATAATCCTATTATTCTTATAAACTCTCCCGTTCCTCTCTTCTCCCCTTTTCTCTCCCTCGCCTACTGAGTTAATATTGGTCCAAACATTAGACACTAATATCAAAGAAATAATTTCGAAAAAAAATTATTTAGAAATAATTGATAAAAGTCATAAAAAGATAAATCATCTGTGATAAAAGTAAAAAATAAGAAGATTTAAGATAGGTTGTCATATTGATTATTCCATAATTATCTAGATAACCTTTAAATATAATCTTGACTTTCTTTAGATCAGTCTTTAAAGTACAACTCCCTATTATATTGGTCTCAGTGATGACAAAATGGTGTGAATTTGCAGGATCTCCAATCTCACTATAAATACAATAGATTGCATTGAGCCATCTTAAGAAGAAGAAAAAATATACCTGTTAAAAGGAGAAGATGAGGTTTCCTGCATTTGTAGCCCTTGTGCTTCTGCACTTTCCCTATTATCTTGGTGTCAGTGATGAAAAAAATGGCGTGACTTTGCAGGATCTCCGGTCTCTCTATAAATACAATAGATTGCATTGAGCCATCTTAAGAAGAAAAACATATACCTGGTAAGGTGAAGATGAGGTTTCCTGCATTTGTAGCCCTTGTGCTTCTGCACTTTCCCTTAGTATTTTTATTAGCAACCTCCACTTCAATCTCTGAGAACTTCCTTGAATGTCTATCACATACATCTAACAATTCAATCCCCATCACTGATGTACTCTACACCCCTAATGACTCATCTTATTCGTCAATCTTGAAATCCTCTATTCAAAACCGTAGATTCTTGTCCTCAACATCAACCCCCAAACCCCAGTATATAATTACACCCCTTAATGAATCTCACATACAAGCTGCAGTTATTTGCTCGAAAAAACACGGCTTGCAAATCAGAGTTCGTAGCGGAGGGCATGACTACGAAGGGCTATCTTACACCTCTGATACACAATTTGTTATTATCGATCTTTTCAACCTTCGACAGGTTAGTATTGATGTGAAAGATGAGACGGCATGGGTTCAAGCGGGAGCAACAGTTGGGGAAGTCTACTATCGTATTGCAGAGAAAAGTAGCACCCTTGGATTTCCTGCTGGGACCTGTCCCACTGTTGGTGTGGGAGGGCATTTCAGTGGAGGTGGAATAGGCACATTAATGAGAAAGTATGGCACTTCTGCGGATAATATTGAAGATGCTTACTTGATTGATGTTAATGGAACACTTCTTAATAGGGAATCTATGGGTGAAGATCTATTCTGGGCTATCCGGGGGGGAGGGGGAGCGAGTTTTGGTGTAATTTTCTCATGGAAAATTAAGCTGGTTCAGGTTCCATCAACCGTAACTGTTTTTACAGTGTCTAAAACATTAGGACAAGGTGCAACTGATGTTCTTGCCAAATGGCAACTAGTGGCAGATAAGTTGGATCGCCGTCTCTTCATAAGAGCTTTCATACAAACTGTTAATGGAACAGCAGCAAATAATAAAACTATCCAAGTATCGTTCCAGTCGTTATTTCTTGGAACTATTTCGGAACTCCTTCCGTTGATGAAAACGAGTTTCTTCCAACTAGGTGTGGCTGCTAAGGACTGCACTGAAACGAGTTGGATCAAGTCAGCTATGTATAACAATAATTTCCCAGCCAATTCTCCCACCGCTGTTCTCTTAAACAAGAGTCTACCGTCCAAAAAGTTCTTCAAGGCTAAATCAGATTTCGTGAGGGAACCTATCAAAGATTTCCACTTAAAAAAAATATGGAAACTTCTTTTACAAGAAGATCAAACACCCATAATGATCTGGGAACCTCTAGGAGGAAGAATGAGTGAAATATCAGAATCAGCAACACCTTTCCCCCATAGACTTGGAAACCTATACAACATTCAGTATTTTATGCCATGGCAAGAGGAGGGGTATAATGCAGCAACAAAGCATGTTAGATCTGTTCAAAGATTGTATAACTACATGAGCCCTTATGTCTCTTGTTCTCCAAGGGCTGCATATGTCAACTATAAAGATCTTGACTTGGGTCAAAATGAGGGTTTAAGTACAAGCTACTCAAAAGCTAGAATATGGGGCGAAATGTATTTCAAGAATAACTTCGCAAGGTTAGCAATGGTGAAAAGAAAGATTGATCCTGGAAATTTCTTGCGGAACAAACAAAGTATCCCACCACTTTTGGTATAAAGGAAGGACATGAACTTTCCTCATGCACAGGCCTTGAATAAAGAGACATATCTAGTAAATCATTTCTATCATATATAATATCATCTATCGTAAATGTAATTATTATAACATCTTATCAACAAAGCATAGCATCTCTTACCTAGCTGCTTTAATTTATTTTGGAATGATGTTTAATCTAGATCTTGTAGGGGTTGTCACACATTAATCCATGCGGAACTCGATAGATATTGTCACATATGGGAGCCCACCTACACCAGCATGCAGAGAGCTATTGGTCGGGTTGGTGGGGAAAGCTCTGTGGAGAATTTTGGAATTTAACTTCTTGTGTGTGGGTTTCAAACCCGTTTATTGGAATTTCTCGCGTAATCATGTTAGGTTTACGCTTTTTCAGTGTTTGGCTGGGTTATCATAGAAAGGAATTGGGGTTAGGATGGGATACAATTTTTAAGTATCAAGACGCAAAAGTTTGAGTTGGCGAAACCAACTTGAGTAACAATATAAGGCTTTGGTGCAAGTATGGAATATCCTAATTCGATAAAATTGGAACAAAGATTTAAAGAGTCAATATGTTATGTCATTGAACATTTAATGAAATTAGCAGTGTGATTCCTAAACTACTTCAACGATAAATAACTACGGAAGGTTGAATAATCCAGAGTGGTTGGATATATTCAACCTTGGTCGATGTCAAAGATGGTAGTTCTGACAGTGTGTGTATCTGAGCAAGTCTACTAATTAGTGAGCTAGCATCTGGCACTAATATCCATCTCAAAACATCATTACAATAAAGCAATGGTATCCCGGCAATATTTTAATCCACTTATACAGCTTCACATTATTGTCCTTTGTTAAATGTAACCAAAAACAGTAGATATTTCCAATTAATTAAGTCGTTAGAGATAGATTTAGTATTAGTATAATGTTGGTAGTATAGTATTTTCCTTTATTATTGTAGCCTATAGGTAGTCAAGTAGCTTAGATTGTAACCTACCTCTTCTAATCAAATGTAATTATTTTGCCTCCCTTTCTCTTTAACTTAGATTATGTAATATGGTATCAGAGTTGGTCTGATTCTCGCTCTGCAATCTTTTTGCCTCTCTTGGTACAATTTTATTTCATTCTCTTGGTGCAATCTGATTTCATTCTCTTGGTGCAATGTGATATTTGGAGTTAGAAGAAATTAATTTAAAATCTGATTTAGGGCTTCGAGTGTTGAATTTCTGCGATTTAAAGCTGCAATTTTGGGTTTGCAGTGATTTGGGTTTCTATAATTGTTGTTGGTTAGTGGCTTGAGGTTGATTTGGGGATTATTGGTTGGGGTTTGGTTTTGTAATATGATTTAGGGTTTGGTATTTACTTATGCAAATCTGATTTGGAATGTAGAACTGATTTAGGGTTTGCATCTGATTAGTTAAGGATGCGAGCTCTTCAATAGTAGTTCGAAAATTGGGGTTTCTGTTTCACTTGATTGCAGATTTCTGATTGTTTTTGTGGGTTGTGATTGAGCTGATTATTGGTTCAAATTTCTGGGCGCTGATAACTGTAGTCAGGGTGCTGATAACTGAAATTTGGGTACTGAGAAGTAATTTTTGTGGGCTGATAACTGATGTCTAATGCTAGAAACTAATCTCAGGGTGGTGATAACTGATCCCTAGGTGTTGGGGACTAGTATCTGCAGTTGTGTATCTTAGTTTTGAGCTTCGCATTTGATTTCAGTATTGTCAGTTCAAGTCTTGGTTTTGATATGATGCAAGATATTGCGATTAATTTGCATCTAGTTAAGATTTTACATATAGTTTGCATTCAGTTAAGATCTAGTGGTTAGTTTGCATCTGGTAGAATTTAACGGTTAGCTCACATCTGTGTAGAATCTGGCGTTAGTACGCATCTATATAGGATCTAGCGTTAGTACGCATCTATTTAGGATCTGGCGTTAATACGAATTTGTTTAGCTTATGGAAAATAGTTCGCATTTGATTAACATCCGGGGATTAGTTCGCATCTGATTAGTATTTGGCAGTTAGATCGTATATAACTAGCATTTGGAGGATAGTTCGCATCTGATTAGCATTTGGTAGTTAGTTGACATCTGATTAGGATTTGGTAGTTAGTTCTCTCTGAGTTGTTCCGATTTGGTTTGGTAGCATTTGGTTTGGCGATTGATATGATATCTGATTTTTGGCTTCTGTGTAGTTCTGCTACATCTTCCTGTCGTAATATCCAAGTATTTTTGGGCTTTAGTTCTGTTCTGGCAGGCATTAGTGGATAACACCTTCTTCGCATCCAAGTTATGGCATTGCTTCAGAATTGAACTTTGGATATGATTTAGTGCTTATGTTTTCTACTTGCAAACTCTCGATGTTACTTGTTGTATCATCTAGAGTTTAATGGGGGGTGTTAGAGAAAGATTTAGTATTAGTATAATGCTAAGGGTAGTATAGTATTTTCCTTTTCTATTGTAGCCTATAAGTAGTCAAATAGCTTAGATTGTAACCTACCTCTTCTAATCTAATGTAGTTCTTTTGCCTCCCTTTCTCTTTAACCTAGATTATGTAATAACTTCCAGATCTATTGATTTGATTATAATAAATCTGACAATGAAGGGGCCTTCTACCTTGTCTTTTTCCCCCATTTCTAGCAAAACAAAAAACACCAACATGATATGGAGCTGAAATTTCGCGAGATTGTTAATTGAATGGACATTCTATAAAGTTGCAAATAAGCTGAGGGTAGGGCTTAGGGGTGAAAGACATGCCTCGAAGATGAGCTTTCAATGGATATTGTCGGACTTTTGGCAATTGGAGTGCTCATACACTATCTTTCACTTTCTGCATAGCTTGCTCAGACAATTTTGGATGTCTTTCTTCCTCGTGCCACCATTGTGACTGCATAACAATAAAATAAGAATTAAAATGGGGACATCCGCCTCTCCCCTGTGAAAAAAAAAAGTATTAAAGTCAAGACTAGTTCTGTAAATCTGAGCCTGGAATTCGCGAGTAATTGTTTTTTTTCTCCACTGGCAACTGTTTTATCGGATGCAGTAACTAATCCACCTTCTACTTGCTAACATTGTAATTAGTCATCGAAGCGCAGACACCATCCCTGAGAAAAACTTTTCGAGACCCCAGAAGTACATTTCCTGAAGGCATGAAAAAGATGGAGTTAACAAGAAAACAAAGAAATTTATTATTCAGAAATAATGATAAAATTCAACATAAATATCATAAACAGAAGAAGCATGTGACAAGAGAATCAGAATAGGGTTTAAGAAAAGTTGCTATTTTGATTATTCATTACTATGCAGAAGACCTCTGATTAGTCAATTATTAGAATACAACTCCCAATTACCTTGGTCTTCAGTGGCGACATCATGGAACTGATGTGCAGGGCCTCCAAATCCTTCTAATTAATGGATATTGCTGAGCCAACTTAAGAACCAACATTGTACCTGTAAAGGAGAAGATAGGGTTACCTGCATTTTCAGCCCCTGTGCTTCTAACCTTTTCCTTATTGTTTTTATTAGCCACATCTAGTTCAATCTCGGAGAACTTCATTACATGTCTGTCACTTACCTCTAACACATCAATCCCCATGACTAATGTACTCTACACCCCCAACAACTCATCTTATTCATCAATCTTGGAGTCCATTATTCAAAACCGTAGATTTTTGTCGTCCACACTAATCTTGGAGTCCATACTAATGAGAAAGTATGGCATTTCCACGGATAATATTGAAGATGCATACTTGATTGATGTTAATGGAGCACTTCTTAATAGGGAATCTATGGGTGAAGATCTATTCTGGGCTATCCGGGGTGGAGGGGGAGCAAATTTCGGGGTAATTTTCTCATGGAAAATTAAGCTGGTTCGGGTTCCATCAACTGTGACTGCTTTCAGTGTACAAAACATTAGAACAGGTGCAACCGATACTCTTACCAAGTGGCAACTCGTGGCAGATAAGTTTCATCTCTGTCTCTTCATAAGAGCTAGCTATCATACAAATTGTTGATGGAACAACACCAAATAATAGAACTATTCAAGTAGCATTCCAATCCTTGTTTCTTGGAACTATTTCAGAACTCCTTCCAGTTGATGAAAAAGAGTTTCCCGTAGCTAGGATTGGATGCCAGGGACTGCACTGAAACGAGTTGGATCAAGTCAGCTATGTATTTCAATGGATTCCCAAATGATTCTCCAACCACTGTTTTCTTAAATCAAAAGCTTCTTCAAGGCTAAATCTGACTTTATGAAGAAACCTAGGTAACAACGACATGGATACGGGTGTCGGTGTCAGACACAGGTACGGTGTGTCGGACACGGTGACCCAAAAATATGTAAAAACGGGGACATGGCTGTAATTTTTTTATTTTTTATTTTTTACTATGCTTGTGTTGGTTACTTAACCTATCTAACACACTTATGGGTTAATTTACGACATATTTTTTACGACTAATAACAAACAAGTCCCAACACTTAAGGGTTATATTAACTTATGGGTTAATTTACAACTAATAATAAACAAAAAACAATGATACTAGTTAGTATGGTTGAATAATATGTATAAGAATTGAAAACTTTCTAAAAGCTATGTCAAAAAGGTTATGATCTAAGCAAGAAGTGTTCGTTGGAGTGTCCGAGTATCCGACATGTTTGGACACGGATTTTTTTTGGAATATGGAGTGTCCATGTTACATAGGAAGAAACCCATCAAAAATGTTCAATTAGAAACAATATGGAAACTTTTTTTACAAGAAGATCAGAATGAGTGAGATATCAGAATCATCAATACCTTTCCCACATAGACTTGGAAACCTGTATTACATGCTGTGGCAAGAGGATAGGTCTAGCGCAGCAGAAAAGCATGTTGGATCTGTTCAAAGGTTGTACATGAGTCCTTACGTTTCTAGTTCTCCAAGGGCTGCATATGTCAACTATAAAGATCTTGACTTGGGTGTAAATGAGGACTTGCGTACAAGCTACTCAAAGACTAAAGTATGGGGGGGAAATATATTTCAAGGTTAGCGATGGCCAAAAGAAAGGTCGAACAAACAAAGTATCCCACCTCTTTCTGTGTAAAGGGGGACGTGAACTTTCTTCACACTTATGAGTTAATTTCCTACTATAATCCTATTTAATTTATTTGGGAATGAAGTTCAATCTAGATCGTGTACCTTTTTAAGGGATCATCATCTGTACATCCAAGCGGAACTCGATAGATATTGGCACCAATTGAAGGCCACCTACACCAGTATCATATGCAAAGAGCTAATTGCCTGGGTTGGTGAGGAAAGCTCTGTAGTAAACTCTGAGGTTTTGCACCCAATCTCGTTTCCGTACTCCTTAAATTTATGTCTTAAATGAACACGTTGGGATGAGAGAAACTTTCGAGTGTCAAACGAAAAAGCTGAGAGTAACAATTGAAGGATTTGGTGCAATTGTAGTATATTATAATTCAGCAAGACTTGGAACAAAGTCTTAAAGGGTCCATTGGCTAGGCCTGTTGAGTATTTAATGAGAGGAGCAGATGTAGTCTGATTCCTTCCCCGATCTAATAAAAAGTCTACGGTATTTTACGGTTTAATTATTTAGTGTTAAGAATATATAAAGATTACAAACGACAACTAAACCATAATAATTACCTTTTTTTTTTTCTTTTTTGTGGAAGGTAAACCAGTTTTATATAGGAATCCGTAACCTTGAGTTTCCAGCCCCATGAGGTTTCGAACCCACGACCTCTCTCTAGGTGGAGAGGTACAAGAGCCTAATGGTGCCCTTTCTATTCCCATTTGTCAAGTATCGCAAGCTGATGATTCCGGTTTGTTTTAATGCTAGAAAGACGAAAATAATTGGAAGTTTTATGGGGGGGGGGAGTTTCGGACCAAATTAAAATACGACATAGATACTCTAATATGTTATAAGAACTGACATATCAGCTAAAGTGATGTTGATGGTGTAGCTCATGACTTTCTTAACTGTAAGGATGTAGTTTACTCGAATTGCATGTGAGGGATAACTCAATTCATAACGAAATGGCTTGCTTTGGCATTTAGAAAAGGATACATTTAACCTTTTTAATGTTTCGATTGATAAGATTGACTGATGGACAAAATATTCAAGATCTGATGAAGTTCGTGATCTCTTGGCGTACCTTAGATTTTGTTGAAGGATTTTGTTTAGTCTTGGGGAATTTAGATAGTTATGACTCAAATTGTTCAGGATTAGGAGTTTGAGTTATCCAAGTGCTTAATCTAGCTGGAAGTGAAAATGAACAAGTTTTAGTTGTCAAATGTGAGTACTAATAGATGTGAGTACTCATTGGATATAGACTTCCTTAGGCTTAATTACTAATCTTCTTGAGATGTTTGAGTGCATGGATTTCATGACTTATTTTTCCGCCTGGAATTGCATTATTTATTTTGTATAAATTTCGCCTTATGTCATTAAATATAATGGATCCTTAACAAAGAAGCTGGACCTGGGATTGAATTCTACATAATCAGAAATACAAGGTAAAACTTTGTTAGATGGTCTACAGCCATGTTGATCGCTATGTATGATCCAGGAAGATTTGGGTCATTTTTAGACTTTTTTTAAGTCTATTCGAACATACTAAAAGTATGTTGTCTGTTCGAATACACTCATTTTTGTTCGAATAGATTTTTATTTTAATTCGAAGAAACACATGTCTGAGTATTTTGCTTAAACAGACTAACAGACTAAAAGTCTGTTCGAATACATTTTTTTCTGTTCGAACAGAGGCGCGATTCAGCCTATGATTTTAGGCGTTTAAGGGCATAATTGTCCTAGTTTTGTAACTTGAAACTTGTAACCCTCATAAAGAAGGCTAAGCAAAAGAAAATCATATTAGATCAATCTAAGTTTTGAGAGAGAGACTTAAGGCTTTGAGAGTAATTCGATTGTAATCAAATTAATTGAGCATTTGAAGCTCTAAAAGGGAATTCTCTCACCAATTTGTGTGTTCTTCGTATTATTCTTCTAATTAGGTTATTGTCAATTCATATTGTGGATTAATGGGATTAATGTAGAGAAGTACAATGATTTTATGCTTGTGGTAGAGTCTAAACAAGTCCCTCAATTTTTTAGTTTTAGGTCTTAACTATCTACTATTACAGGCATCATTACTTGCAGCTCAGGGATGGGAACAGACTTGACTTGTTTGAACAAGCATCAGCACCAGCTAGAATCCCACTTTGATATCCTTTTTTTTGTAAGCGGCGATATATTAATATTAAACCACAATATGGAGTACAGAAAAAAGCCGCGTCAACGAGGTCTGAGGCCCCTATGGGCTCAAAAATAGAAAGAGCTGGGGAACACGCTCCCACGGCAGCTAAAGCATGCGCCTCAAAATTAAAACATCTACTAAAAAATTGAAAACTAAACTCAAGAAAACGGCCAGCAAGGAACAACATCTCTGGAGCAAGGGTGAGGGTTCCCCAAGAAAAGTCAAACGATCCTGACTTGAAAGCATTGACAAGGCACCGGCAATCTGTGAGAACCATCACTCTCTCCAAACCCCTTCCCAGAGCGACCTCCATGCCTCTAATTACTGCAACTGCCTCTGCCTCTTCGGAGTCTGCTGTCCGGGAGGCGTCGTAACCTGCACCCAAAATGGAAAGATTATGAGATTTGATATCAAAACCTGAACTCCCCATTAAGTCTTTTGTCCTCCAGGCTCCGTCAACCAGGATAAAGAACCACCCTTCTCCGATCGTAGGAGGAGGGTATAAAGTCTTGGGCCTGATCGGGGAAGGAAGGTGGTATCTCGGAGGGGTAAAGTACTTTTTAGCCCTATTTACAGAGGAAACTGGGTTAGGGATAATATTGTTAAAAATAAGATTGTTTCTGCTCATCCATATAACATATAAGACAGAGCGGATTTTGCCCCACAGGGAGATGTTCAGGCTAGCCGTTCCCTATCTGGCAATCTTGTAAGTAATGTCAACCAGGGAGTCGGAGTAGGGCCATAAAACAAAATTGAGTGAGGGTTCAAAAGCATACCATAAATCATGAATTTTCTTACAAAAGAAAAGGGCATGTGTTGTGGTTTCTTCTTCTTTGCCGCATCTGGGGCACAAGATGTTAGAGTCTGCATCCCCGTGCCAGAGATTATGTTTGGTGGGGATGTCATCCTGAATGGTTTTCCAAAGGAAGAGCTATATTTTAAAGGAGACCTCCATCTTCCAAATGGCATTCCAGGTGTCTTTGTCGAAAGCTTGACCATTGTCATGCGAGTACTCCAGGTTCTTCTGAAAGGAGGAGAGGTAGGCCGATTGCACCGTAAGAGTACCAATATGGGAATTTCTCCACCTAAGCGTGTCTTTCGCCGAATACTTGCTGAGCGGGATGCAGAGAATAAGGTTGGCCACATCAGGATGGAACGGGTCACGGATGAGCGTCTCTTTCCAGATGCGCTGGGTGGGGCAGATAAGCGCCGAAACTTTAGTGGCCGTTCGATGAGAAGGGGCAGGCCCATGAGGGCGACCAAGGGGGATACTTGGAATCCAGGGCTCAAGCCAGTAGTCGACGCTATCTCCGTCCCCGATATGCCAAATGAGCTCAGTCCAGATGTTATTTCTAGCATTAAGGATCCCTTTCCAGATCTAAGAGTCAGAGTCTTTAGGAGAGGAGAGCATAGGAGGTTCCTTGGGTGAGTAACGTTTGATCAGATTGTGGGCCTAAATTTTGTATGGCTCTTTAATGACTCTCCAGAATAACTTGAAAAGAAGGGATTGATTGTGGGCGAGGGATGTCCTGATGCTCAGCCCACCGTGATCTTTTGGGCGACATATTTTCTTCCAGCTAATAAAGTGGGTCTTGTTCGATCCGGCCCCATTGGTACCCCAAAAGAATCTAGCATTAATGGAGTCCAGCTTCTTGCAAGTCTTGATAGGGAAAGGGAAAACGGACATGTGGTAAGAAGGGATTGCTGAGTTAACAGCTTTAATAAGGGTAAGTCTACCCGCTTGGGAGAGGTTTTTAGCTTTCCAACCTTCGATATGCTTCAAAACTCGATCAATAATCAATTGGAAGTTCAGAGTTTTCTTGCGGTCGAAAGTGAGAGGGGCACTGAGATATTTGTCCCTACCCGTGTCCCGCTTAATGCGGAGAATACGTTGAATCAGCCTATGGTGCCGCGGTGGCCATTTTTACTGAAGATGATGTAGGATTTATCAAGATTGATCTCCTGGTCAGACATTTTTTTTAAAGAGTCAAGGGCTTCTTTAAGGGTACCCGCTTCCTCCAAGATAGCTTTGCAGAAGATGAAACAGTCATCGGCGAAGAGGAGGTAAAAGACCGGAGTACTACCCCTAGCAGTCTTAATACCATGAAGATCCCCTTTATTCTCTGCTTTAAGGAGGATACGTGAGAGAACCTCCGTACAGATGAGGAACAGGAAAGGGGAGATGGGGTCGCCTTGTCTGAGACCCCTCTCCGGTTTAAAGAAACTATAAGGTGAGTCGTTGAGGTTGAAAGAGAGGGTAGTGGTGGAAATGCATTGGTGGATCTAAGAGCATATTTCTCATAGAATCCCATGGCTTTCATAGTGTCACTCAGGAAGCTCCACTCCACTCTGTCGAAAGCTTTACTAAGGTCGAGCTTCACCGCCATGCAACTGGACGCACCTTTTTTTCCTAGCCAGGGATCTGAGGATCTCTTGGGCCATAATAATATTGTCAAAGATTTGGCAGCCAGGGACAAAAGTGTTCTGAGTGGGGGAGATAAGTTTGTGAAGGAGGGGCTTCAGTCTACCAGCCAGGATTTTGGTAATGATCTTGAATTTAACGTTACAGAGGTTGATGAGACAGAAATGAGCAGGACTCATAGGGTTTTTGATCTTAGGAATGAGAGTAACGTTGGTGTGGTTAAATTTGCCTAGCATGTGGTCCGTCTGAAAGAAACTTTGGATGGCTGGAACAAGGTCAATTTTAACGGTGTCCCAGGATTTCTGATAGAAAAGGGGCGTAAAACCATCCGGTCCCGAGGATTTTCTGAGATTCATGGAAAAAAGGGTTTCTTTAATTTCTTTCATGGTAGGGATCTTGATGAGGGTGTTATTGTCTTCAGTCCTAATGATCTTTTCCATAACCTGGAGGTCTTCAATCTTAGTGGGAGGGGTGGAGGATTGGAACAGGTTTTCATAGTAGTTTAAAAAAACATCTCCAATGTTTTTTCTTTCATGTGCCCAAGATCCGTATTCTTTGTGGATGTTCTGAATATTGTTCTGACGAGGTCTGCAGATTGTAGACATATGAAAAAACCTGGTATTGCGGTCGCCTTCCTTGAGCCATAGCTCTCTGGACTTATCTGTCTACAAAATTTCCTCCTGGGTGAGGATGGAGTCCAAATTAGCTTGAAGCGAACTTTTAGCCAAGGCAGTCTACTCCGTAGTATGCTCAAGCTGAAGTTTTCTTATCTCTTCGCGGAGGTCCTTGACCAAACTAGAAGTAACGTTGAAGACATCTCTGTTCCAGGTTTGTAACTCGTGCTTGGTGTGCCTTAGTTTCTTACACAGCCGGAGTGGCCGGGAACCAGTCTGATCCACCTCCCATGCTTTTTTGATGACCTCCTGGTAGTCGGCGTGGTCGGACCATAAGGAGAGGAAGTGAAATTGCTTGGGGAGTTGGTGGGTGAAAGGGGCCGTGTTAAAAAGGATAGGACCGTGGTCTGACCCGATAATAGGGAGGTTCCTGATAGTCGCCTTATGAAAGTTGGTTCTCTATGACCCAGAGGCAAGGCCCCGATCTAATCTGAGCTTAATCAAATCCCCCCCTTTTCTTTTGTTGGACCAAGTAAATGGGACACCCGAGAAACCCAAGTCAATCATAGCCGAGTTGAACATAAAGTCTTCCATGGGGTTAGGGAGGGACCCATCGAAAGGTATTCTCCCAAATTTCTCCTCCTTACAGACAATGCAGTTCAGATCGCCGATAATGAGCCAGGGAATAGGAATCCGGGTGGCTATTTGTGAAATAGCAGTCCAGTAAGGGAACTGGTTCTGGGTTTCAGGAGAACCATAGGTGAAGGAACACATCCATTGAATCTGTGGGGACTCCGGCGAAGGATTGTGCCCTAGAGAAGAAATAAGTTCGTCAATGCCTCTGGGAGAGGAGGCCAGAATGTTCATCTCGATGTCTTTATTCAAGGCAAACCAGAGGCCTCCCCCGTTATTGATAGTCGCGGCCTCCATATGAGAGTGATCGAAGCCCAGCTTGGCGAACTTCATGAAAGAGTCAGGGTCGGAGGTCTTTGTTTTAGGCAGGAAAAGCACGTCTGGTTTGTGCTTACTTTGGATGTTAAGAAGTTCCCTAAGGGTGGCGGGTTTCCCGCTACCCCTGCAGTTCCAAGAAAGAACTATCATTGATCACCGAGGGCCGGTGTCGGGCCCGCTTCCAAAATATAATTGGCTTTGAAGGGACGGTGAATACTGGTGGGACGAGGGGGGTGAGCTGAGGGGGTTCGAGTGTACTTACCGGTGTCATTTTTCCAAATTTTGTCAATGGCGATGGCGGCCACAAAATGGGAAAAAACGGAGGGATGCGGCGAGGCAATGAAAGTCTGGGCTGAAGCGCAGAAATATCTACGGATATCTTCAAAGCTCTTCCCAGCCCCTGAAAGTGGCTTAGGAGACTTGCCCTTCTTGCCCCTAGTCGTTTTCAAAATGGTCCAGGCCGGCTTAGTCCGGTGATGAGGGTCGAAGCAAGAATACGAGCCAAAGTGTCTCCTAAAATAATACGAACCTGTATTCCAAAATCCCCTCCCCGTCGACTGGGCACGTCCAATCTTGGGGGTCTTGTTTCTAACGTGAACGCTAAGATTTTCGTTTCAAATTCTAGATTTGTGCTTTCTATACCCAGGGGGTCTACCCCGGTCAGGTTGAGGGGTATGGGGAATAGAAAATAACAAAGAAATGATCGAACTAGCAGGTATAGCAAATTTTAGACCATAATCATGAATAAGAGCAAATAGACTGAAAGGAAAAGGAATAATGCACACCTTGGCTGGTTGAGAATTGCCCGTACTTTTCGCTGAGGCCGGAGAACCCGTGAGAGGGCGTTTTCGCTTTTCCTGTTTTCTGGTGCTGCTCCCAAATCTGCTGGTAGACCCGTCTCCGAAGAAGTCGTTGTGAGTTGGTGTAACCCAACCCGAGTGGTCCGAGGAGGAATAACCAATTTCAAACGGGGTAGGCTCCGTGGAAGAGAATGCCGGTGTTGAAACGGAGCTAGGTGTGATATTGGCCGAAACAATCGAGGGAGTCTTGTCGGCCGGGCTAAGCGGAAAGAGGAAGTGTGTCGAAGCCAGTCGTTGGTTGGCCTTGGGTCCGATCGGTCTCTTCTTGAGGGGTTTGAACAAAAGAGCCTTTTGGAGTGGGGATGTTATGCTAGTACACTCCACGAGCTTTTGGCCCAGGCCCACCACCAAACTCGGTCCGGGTAGCGTGATTTTCTCAACGAAGTTCTGAGTGGAGTGCGGATCGGTTATGGGCTTGTGAGAAGAGAAAGTTGGGCCTCCAATGATGAGCTTGGGCTGCTTGTGTCTAGAGTTAAATTGTATTGGGCTTTTCAACAAAGTATCCGTTTGGCAAAAACTCTGCTTGTGTCCCGTCTCTGAAATCGGACCGTTATGATGGTTTTCAAGGTGTGTCCCTAACTCGTTTAAAAAAATAGAGTTTATAGATTTGCTATCCGTAAAGTCTGTTCGGGTAGAAAGCAGATGTGACGTTGTAGGTCCATAAACCAGGCCATCATGCCGTTGTTGAAACTGTTGCCTCCATGCAGGCTTGTTGTCGAGGAGAGTAAGATGTGTTGGAGTGGACCCTCCCAAACGCAATGATTTGTGAAGAGTAGGCGTGGGTCCTGACTGTTCCTTACCCTTGCAATTGTAACATTTGTCCTCAGCGAACTCGTCAAAATCAATAGTCCTTGCTGTTCCGGACCCACCAAAATCTGGGACGGACGACGTGTTGCCTAGATGTTCGGCACCCCTGCTAATATCAAAAAAGTTCCCACTGTAGCCATACTGTTCACTATCCGTGTGCTTTTCTGTCCTGAGCCGAAACTGCTGAAGCCAATCCGAGTCAAGTCATTGATTGTGAGTCTTGTTCTGAAGGTAGTTCTGCTGGGGGTTATGGGTTGGTTCTGTGACGAACGGTTGTATCTCCGTTTCCATCAGGTAAGAATTCCGTCTCTCTGGTTGTTCTGTCGATTCATATTAGTTCTTTGGTCACAGTTCATGTCCTGCTCATGCTGGAAGGGGTATTGGTGATGGTTTGTAGGGGATTGGTTGCCGGAATAGAAATTCTTGAAACGTGGTTCGGTGATGTTTTTTGGCGGGTTTATTTGAATGTGCGAGCCGTAGTGAAATTCGAATTTATCATGTAAATTAAGTCGATTTCGCTCTTGTTTCACCTTCTCATAACGATTGCATGTGGATAGGGTGTGGGTAAGAATTCCACAGTAAGGGCAAAATCCCTCTAAACGTTCGTAACGGACTGTGATCCGGACATCACCTAACTGAGTCGGACGCGATATCGGAATTGACAAAACCAACGGTTTCTCTGTAAACAGGTTTACCTGGATGCGAACAAAACTGCCTCGACGGTTTTCAGTAGCGTTATCTATCCAGTCATCTCTTACATACTCTCCTATTTTGTTTCCGATGATGCGGAGCATATCTTTGCCCAGCATGCAGCACGGTAGACCTGATATTTGAACCCAACATAGGAACTTTGGGAATCTGATTTCTGATTGGTGTAACATAGGGTTGAAGCGTTGTTGGAGAATGGAATACCCAAACACGTTCACCGGTTGGGAATTTAGGATGGTTTCCAGGTCCTTTGTATTGTCAAAGTTAGCAATAAAAACTCTTGAATCCCTCCCCGTAATGTCGAAAGAGAAAGGAGGGACACGTGGAATAATCTTCGCCCACGCCCGCAAGACTCCGTCCATGATGATGTGTTCCCTTATGTCCGGTGAGATTGATTTGAAAGCTATGGCATTTTTCCATTTTGTTTTGAGATAGTTCCAGGTCGAGTCTTCAAGATGAATAACAGGTATGGGGTCGTGTGTGGTGACTCCTTGCATGAGCTGAGTAAGTTCGTTTTCCTCCTCTACCTTGATGTGTGTGCCCGGCGTTTCTTCTTTGTTCATCGGTGGCTGAAGGAAGGAGAGATTGGCAGGGAGAAAAAATGGGAGAGGGAGTATGGGACCGTTTAGGGTTATGGCGGTTGGGTTTGTGGTTCAGTGTGTAGTTTGAGTTTTTCATGGAGTTTAGGTTTTTGGTTTGTGGTGGAAGAGAAAAGGAGAGAAGGGAGAGAGCGTGAAATGCTGAAAGATGGGGTGGGGGAGAGAGAGGGGGTTGTCGAGAGGAGCGGTGGAGGCTGAAGAGGCCGTGGGTAGGATGTAAGGTGGGTGGGGCTGTTCGTGGATGGGGGGGGAAGGGAGAAGGGAGAATGTTAGTTTTTGATCCCACTTTGATCTCTGATACTGGCAAAATAGACTTAAATGAAAAACTATCTGTATCTATGACCCCAACTCCACTAGCAATGAGTTCTCTCATTTATGTAGCCAGGTTGACGTGCTCCATAAATGACACGGACCAACTTAAAATCAAGCTTGGCACGTGCGGCACTCGAGACACCTGTCCCAAGTAAGCCTAATTACTCTTCTTTATCAATTATTTAGCATCACATAATCTCAACGCATCGCATAATCTCAACGCATCACAAACACTGAACAAAGGGTCTTTGAAAGCATCATTTCATTCAAATATCAACAACTATTACAAAGCACTATTACAAGCTTAAATTCCTTCTTGGGTGTAGAAGACTAGTCCTCTACATATATATGAAAATGGAAAACAGCTAAGTTCTAAAAGGAAACATCAAAAGTGGAGACGAAGCGTACTCCCCCATTTTCCTAAGCTAACCTTTACAAAAATAAATGAAAATTTGTACAATGCTCTTTTACAACCTAAGGAACCTATATACAAGTCTGGGCGTCACACTCTCTCCCACTCAATTTGGAGACGCCCTCGTCGACTTTTTCTTCTGCTTTCACATCTGTCTGTTCTCTTTCCTCTCTTGCTTGGACTCAGTCTTCCTTAGTCGGACCAGGAGGGGATGAGAATCTTGGTGCTCCCAGCTGGCTTCAGTATCTGGCAGATCCTTCCACTTCACTAGGTACTCATAAACTTCCTCTTTGGTGTCCGGATCAACATGGGTGACTCTGTGATCAAGAACGTTCTCTGGAACTTCGCTAGAGCTTACTGGCTTGAGCGGAACATGAGGCCTGACGGTAGTTCTGCTGGGATCTTCCGTATCTTGGTGGTAAGGCTTTAGAGTACTGGCATGAAACACTGGATGGATGAAGCGAAGGTGGGAAGGTAATTGAAGCTTGTAGGAAACCTTCCCAACTTTACCAATGATTAGCATCGGACCAATGTACTTGGATACTAGCCCTTGGTGTATTCTGCCACCTCGCTGCTTGAGGTGGGATCTCTTGATCAGAAAAAGGTCCCCAACTTGAAAAGAATCTGGTCGTCTCTTCTGGTCGGCCCACTTCTTCATTCTGGCTGACGCTTTCTCTAGAGAGGCCCGGGCAATATCTGTATTTCTCTGCCATTCTTTTGCAAACTGGTAGGCTCTCGGAACACTTCCCTTGTAATCGGCGGTCACCGTGTGCGGCGTGAGGGGCTGCTGTCCTAACAGTATCTCGGAAGGACTCTTGTTGGTGGAGGAACTCTTCTGCAGATTAAAGCAAAACTGTGCTACATCCAAAAGTTCGGCCCAGTCCTTCTTGTTCACCCTGACAAAGTGTCGGAGGTACTCTTCTAACATTGCATTGAAGCGTTCTGTCTGACCATCTGACTGTGGATGGTTACTGGTTGAGAAGTTGAGAGTGGATCCCAGTAATCTAAATACTTCCCTCCAAAACTTCCCAGTAAATCTCGGATCTCTATCACTGACAATGTCCTTTGGCACGCCCCAATACTTTACAACATGCTTCACAAAGAGACGCGCGGTTTTCTCTGCCGTACAAACAATTGGAGTCGGAATGAATGTTGCATACTTAGAGAACCGGTCGATGATCACGAGTATGGAACCATACCCTTTCGTCTTGGGTAACCCAGAGATAAAGTCCATAGAGACGCTTTCCCAAGGTCTAGTCGGCACGGGAAGTGGTTCCAGCAATCCAAGTGGCAAATCCCGATCAACTTTGTCTTGCTGGCAAATGTGACAAGTCCGCGTATAATCCATCACTTCATTCTGATCATTTGGCCAATAGTACCCCCTGTGTAGCAAGGATAGTGTTCTCCGCCAGCCCGGATGGCCTGCCCAAAGAGTATCATGGCACTCCTTGATTAGCTCCCGCCTTAATCCTGCGAACCGAGGAACATAAAGTCGTTGTCCCTTCGTGTATAAAAGACCATCTTCCACCCAGAACCGTCTTGTCTTCCCCTGTTTCACCAAGTTAATCATGGCCTGGGTCTGAGGATCCGCCGCTAACCCTTCGCGGATCCTATCATGGAGGGCACTGGTAACATAAGAGTGAGACTGTTCGGCAGCTGTAGAGGTGGCCGCAAGTTCAGCCTTACGGCTTAATGCATCCGGCACATTGTTCATCCTCCCTGGCTTGTGCTCGAGATCTAAATCAAACTCAGCTAGAAACTCTTGCCAACGGGCCTGCATCGAGGTCAACTTCTTCTGTGTAAGGAAATGGCTTGCCGCACGGTTATCGGTCTTCACCAAAACCTTCATTCCCAACAAATAGTGTCGCCATACTCGTAGGCAATGCACAATAGCAAGGAGTTCCTTCTGCTGGGATGAATACCTCCTCTCGGTATCGTTCAGCTTCCTGCTTTCGTATGCCACGGGATGTCCCTCTTGTAACAATACTCCACCGATAGCAAAATCAGACGCATCAGTATGTACCTCAAACGGCTTGGTAATATCTGGCAAGGCTAAGACCGGATTGCTAATCACCGCATGCTTCAGATCGTCAAATGCTGCTTGACACTTCTCGGACCAAGACCAAGAGAAGTCTTTCTTGAGAAGATCCGTAAGGGGTGCCGCGCGTTTCGAATACCCTTCAACGAACTTGCGGTAGTAGTTCACAAGGCCAAGAAAGGAACGCACTTCTGTAACCTCCGTAGGAGCTCTCCACTCCTCAATAGCGCGGACCTTTTCCATATCCATCCGGATCTGTCCTCCGCCAATGACATGTCCAAGAAACATAACTTGTTCCTGCGCGAACGAGCATTTCTCCAACTTGACATATAACTGGTTCAGTCGCAAGACTTGGAATACAAGGCGAAGATGTTCAAGGTGCTCTTCCATAGTGCGGCTGTATATGACAATATCATCCAGGTACACCACCACAAACTTGTCGATATATTTCCGGAAGAGCTCATTCATAAGAGTACAGAAAGTTGCAGGAGCATTGGTCAGGCCGAATGGCATGACAAGAAATTCATATGCCCCATACCGAGTGGAACAAGTCGTCTTTGGTTCATCTCCGGCAACGATCCTGACCTGATAGTAACCCGATCTCAAATCAAGTTTAGAGAAGTACTTCGCAGACGTAAGCTGGTCAAATAAGTCGGCAATGAGCGGTATGGGATACTTGTTCTTCACCGTTACCTTGTTCAGGGCTCGATAGTCGACACACAATCGCAAGCTTCCATCTTGTTTCTTCTGAAATAAGACCGGGGCACCGTATGGCGCCTTTGAGGGGCGAATAAAGCCCGATTCCAATAGTCCATCAAGCTGTCTCCGTAGCTCTGCTAGTTCAGGCGGACTCATTCTATATGGCCCTTTCGCAGGAGGCTTGGTTCCAGGGACTAACTCAATCTGATGATCGATAGGCCTTCGTGGAGGTAACACCTTTGGTAATTCTTTCGGCATCACATCCTTGAATTCTGTAAGTACCCGGGAGACTTCCGCCGGCAAGGCATCATGATCCTGATCATCTGGCTTTAACCTTAAGGTTGCAAGGTAAGTCAGCTCCCCTCGCCTCAGTCCCTTCTCCAACTGAAGCGCTGATAATAGTCTGCCCTCATCTTTCTGCGTGGACATCTGAATGATTGAGGGATTGTCACCAAAAATCCCTAAGGAGTTAACGAACGGCATCGGCACTGCCTTGTGGTAACGGAGAAAGTCCATTCCCAATATAATCTTAAAATCATCCAACGTCACAGCGAGAAGGTTAACCTTTCCACTCCACTGTCCCATCTTAACTGGAACCAACTTGGCAACACCATGTATCGGCATTGCGGCAGAGTTTACAGCCTTCATCCGGCTAGAATCTTTCACCAAACACAGTCCCAGACGATTCGCCTCCTGAATGGCAATAAAGCTGTGGGTAGCACCGGTATCAACCATCGCCAAAGTACTCTGCCCATTAATACTAAGATCCACATACATGAGTCCCTTCTTCGGCTTAACCTCTGGCAACTGAGTGGTCACGGCATTGAGCAAGTAAAGAGAACCCATATGAGTTTCACCACCATCATTTTCCTGAGTGGTGTCATCGGCTTGGCCCCCGTGCGATGCCATTAGCGCATTCAGGGCCGTCTTCTGAGGACACTGATAGGCTTTGTGATTCCCTCCACAAAGAAAACACTTCAAGTTCCCGGGACGTCCTTGAAACCTGGACGAAGAGGAAGCGCCGCCATTGTTACGCGGCCTGTGGTACTCCCTCCCAGAATTGGAACTCGAGGCACCACCTGCACTTGCTCCCCCACTTCTGTTCTGGCCATGACCTTGGTCTCCCCCACTTCTAGCTTGGTACCCTCCATTCTTTCCCTTATTGTAATTATTGGAGGATCCCGCTCTTTGTTGCGACTGGGAACTTGACTGAGACGGAGCCGGTCGACGCTCACCCAACATGGGGGTGTAGTCGTTGATACGCTCAGCGGAGGCCATTGCGGAAGTCAAATCTTGAACCCGTTGCCTCTGTAATTCATTTTGGATCCATGGCTTCAGACCTTCTAAGAAACAAAACAACTTATCCTTTTCAGACATGTCGCGGATATCTAACATCAAGGCTGAGAACCGCTTCACATACTCCCGGATGTTGCCTGTCTGCTTCAGTTGCCTCAAACTCCTCCGAGCAATGAACTCAACATTCTCGGGTAAGAACTGATTCTTCAGCTCTCTCTTCAAGTCATCCCACGTTCCAATAGTACAGTGACCGCTCTGGATCTCAGCATATTTGGTGCGCCACCATAGTTTAGCATCACCGGCGAGGTACATGGTTGCCATCGACACCTTTGAACCTTCGCTATCAGGCCTAACCACATTGAAGTACGCCTCCATATCAAAAAGGAAGTTCTCTACCTCCTTGGCGTCCCTCGCTCCCTCATACGCCTTGGGCTCGGGGACCTTGATCCTGGGCCGGTCTATACCGCCGCCCGAAGGTGCTGGATCTCCATTTCCAACAACCTTTACTAGGAGATTTACTTTCGAGGAAAGTTCAGCCACCTGATCCAGAAGAGTAGCCATATTCCCTTCAACCACTCCCTCCAACGTAACAAGACGTTCGCCCACATGGGCCTGATCGTCTGAGAAACCGTCCAATCGTTCCTCCAGAGTCGTCACTTGATCTATAATCCCACTTAGAGCTAGCATCTTATCCTCTAACTGGTCCAACCGCGTTCGGGTATTCAAGGGCCGGGGATTAATGGATGGTCCTCCCACCTGCTGGGCAAGGACCTGGGCGGGGTCAGTAGCATTCGGACCCTCCGCCATCGCAACTAGATCGCTTTCAACTAGATCGCTCTGATACCAACTGACACGGACCAACTTAAAATCAAGCTTGGCACGTGCGGCACTCGAGACACCTGTCCCAAGTAAGCCTAATTACTCTTCTTATCAATTATTTAGCATCACATAATCTCAACGCATCGCATAATCTCAACGCATCACAAACACTGAACAAAGGGTCTTTGAAGGCATCATTTCATTCAAATATCAACAACTATTACAAAGCACTATTACAAGCTTAAATTCCTTCTTGGGTGTAGAAGACTAGTCCTCTACATATATATGAAAATGGAAAACAGCTAAGTTCTAAAAGGAAACATCAAAAGTGGAGACGAAGCGTACTCCCCCATTTTCCTAAGCTAACATTTACAAAAATAAATGAAAATTTGTACAATGCTCTTTTACAACCTAAGGAACCTATATACAAAGTCTGGGCGTCACAATAAATGTATGTTTTCTGAATTGTTTAAGACTGCAATATCATTACAGTGCAAATCTAATCTCTGCAATGATCTTATTCAACACCCCAATAGCCAGGTAATTTTATTTAAAGACCCTTCTCTTTCTCTCACTCTAGATATGGCAGAAGTAGGCATTTCAAAAGTACGCAATTTCTCCGAGGATTTCACAAGCCCAATCCACACTAATTTAAAGAGGGGCATCTAAAGAACATATAATTCCAGTTTTTTCTAGCTGCCCAACAAAGAACACCGTTGGACCTAAAAAGAGTACCTCCACTTTTTCAGTTTATCTCGTCCTCATTGTCATCCACCTTATAAAGCTATGTCTAGGTATAACACGTGGATCATACAACCTTTACCCAGTTTAAGATGGATTTTCATACATCATTAGGAGTAGGGAACTTTAAGAAAGTATTATCCATCTTTCTGAAATCTCCATATCTTCATAGAAAGTAAGACCTTCTGGCATTTTTTGAAATTTCCAACAGCATTATCCATTTTTTTTGCAGTTTTGGATGCATCTAATGCTGAGTGACTGAGTCCCCTTCAAAATGTGGATGGAAACCTCAGTCTAACTAACAATGGGAGTTTTGGGTGCAAACCATAAGAATATCCTGAAATTGATTCATGCTTTTCAATAGCTCTGACAAAAATGCAAATATTCAAATAGCCATGCATATTAATCCACTATGACTTAATCAACGGCCTCCAAACATAGGATAAAACCTCAGGTTTCAAGACTGTACTTTATGAGTAATATCATCAATATCAATGAGAAGTAAACAGTCAATATAGGTTAATCTTCTGATGGTTGCAGTGACTTGACAACCTTACCGATAATTTATTTGTCGAGTAAAAGATGGTTTGTTTAAATATGCAAGCACAGTGTAGATGTAAATTGGAGACGATAAATTAGATATTGTGTCTTGCCTACAACCCCAAAGGCTTGCCCTATATGACGGTACCTTGTTGAAAATAGCGCCTAGCACTAGAAAGACTGCCAAAGAAGACGAGCGTCAAGCTTTCTCGCGCCTCCAGCAGGCTATTCTTTCTATGCTTTCTACAGTCAAAAGCTCTTGTTTCCTAGTGGGTTTGTCTATAAAAACACTTTTTTAGAGACAACTACTAATGTTGAGCCATAAATACTTTCTTAAAGAGGGCAATGATACTTAGTTCCTGCGGAGCCTTTCTCATAGTGGAGTACAGGTTGTATGATCCCTGCTCTAAAGAGGGCAATAATACTTAGTTCCTGCGGAGCCTTTCTCATACTAGAGTACGCCATTCTTGAAGCTGCATTAACACTCTACACTAGGAATTTCTTCATCATCTTCACTTAGTAGTTTCAAGGAGGCACTTAGAGCATAATCCACAGCTCTTAGATATATCCACTGGAATGAGATGTATTGTGACACCGTAATTGAATAGGCACTCATAAGAAAGAGGTTGTAACATTTCAAAGAGTCCTTTGAAACATTCATTTTGGAGTTTGTTTCATTTAGTGTTTAGTGTGGGTGTCAGCACTATCTCGTGGTTATCCAGCGTCAGTGAGTGCACGTGGAGCGACTACAGCTAGACTGACACTGAACAGGTAAGTGGGTGGAGTTTGTTTCATTTAGTGTCTAGTGTGGGTGTCAGCACTATCTCGTGCTTATCCAGCGTCAGTGATTGCACGTGGAGCGACTACAGCTGGACTGACACTGAACAGGTAAGTGGGTTTCTAACTCCTTGTTCTAAATATCAAGCCCAGGTAATAAGTATGTATTTTTTTAAGATAACAAAACTTCTATTCGAATAGATTCTTTTCTATTCAAATAGAACTAGGAACATTTTTATTCGAATAGATTTTATCGTATTCGAAAAAAATGCCTCAGTCTGTTTTTTATTCAAATAGATTTCTTTGTTATTCGAATAGATTGGCTCAGCATGATTTCTATTCGAATAAATTTATTTATATTCGAACAGATAATGTGATTTCTATTTTCTAATAAAAGACAACTTTCGTTTTTTCAAACTTCACTTCTTCAAAAATTAATTTTTTCTAGGGCTTGTTTTGTAGAGTGAGGAGAGATTACTCTTGAGAGATTCAAGAGATAATTAAAATACTCACATCTTGAATCAATCATCATTGATCAAAAAAACCATAATTATGGATTGAAGAACTTGAGCGATTCAAGCTTTGAAGCTTTGGTACGTTATCCGAGGCGAGGCGTTGCGAGAACGAGGAATCGGTTGCTAGAAGCTTGATTATAAGAGCGGTAACCACGGGATGTGTTTATCGAGTCTGTAAGTAGTCAAACTCTTGTAATTCTTTTTCAATAGTGAATTGTTTAGCTGTCGAGTGATTCAACAGCGACCTGTGGGCTTTTCTCCTGAGAAAGGTTTCCCACAGGGTTAAAAATATTTGCCCGTGTCTTTATGTTTCCAACTGCTTGCTTGACATTAGTTAATTGAATCAACTTGATTTAAGTTAAGCGTAGACCATTAATTCAAAGGAATTATGACCTATCAATTTAGACCTAAAACAATCAAAATTGGTTAGTCTCAAGCGTCTAGGAATTTCAATTGGTATCAGAGCGGTCACGCTTCGAGGTTTAACAACCTAAGCGTGGATCCCGAATAGTTCGCCTGAGAATAATGAGTTTCGAGAAGTTTGGAGGTCCTATAAATCGCCCTCCACTCTTTGATGGCAAAGAATACCCATACTGAAAAGTCCGAATGATTGCATACTTACAATCAATCGGAGAAGATGTATGGATTGCTATTGAGGATGGATGGACACCCCCTACTGTGATGCAAGGTCCACCAGGGAGTGTTATTGAGGTCCTTAAACCTAAGAACCAATGGCCAAAAGAAGAAAATGATATTGTTGGTTATAATTCTAAAGGCCTTAATGCTATCTTTATGGCTATGAGTCGAAGTGAGTTTCGACATATCTCTGCATGTACCACTTCTAAATAAGCTAGGGACATCCTATTTCGAACTCATGAAGGTGATGATATAGTTAAAGAAAGTAAGCTTCAAATGCTTACTTCGCAATTTGAGAATATCAGAATGAATGATGATGAACATGATAACAATGAGAGTAATCCCCAAGTAGTTGATAATGGACCATATTGTGCATATCCTGCGATTTTTAATTGTATCAATAATAACTTTGACGCTTTTAAACTTGAAAATTATGATGAAAATCAGAATAATCAAGAACAAAATGACTTTGAGGAGTTTAGGGCCTGCATCTTGAGGACTTGTATGCTCAGACTCTCGCCAAGTGTATGAAACTCAGTAAACTTAACAAAGTCTTGAAAGACCAAGTTAATACACTTACGTGTGAACTTCAAGGCAAAATTGAGAGTACAAGTCACAAGATAGAGGTTTTTGAGAATGAGAAACAATGCCTACATGACAAAGTTGAATTTTTAGAAAACGAAGTTAATGATGCAAATGAGAAAATGAAATCAATTTTGGACGAACTTCGTTCGGTCAAGCTTGATGTAGTTCTATTTCAGCAGAAACTTGAGAAGTTATGTCATGGGGCCAATAACATTGATAAAATATTATGTATGGGAAAGACGGATAGTGACAAAAGGGGTCTAGGATATGAGGAACCTCTTCCTAATGCCAAGAATCCTCAAATCATAAAGTTTGTGAAAGTACCTGCATCTACTTCGGTGCCCAAACATAACATGATATCCACTACTCATAATCACCCCAAACGGGTTTCTTACTCTCAAATTTATTATTGTATTATATGTGATCGAAAGAGACATATTGCATCTTACAGTAGATTTGTTAAACCCTATCAACCATATGTTCACCCAGTCAATGGATATAGATATAATTCTAATGTGATTACTAATAATGTGAAAAGTGAGAATGTGTCTAGATGGTTTACACAGGAAACTACAGGTCGAAAAACTTTTCGAAGCATTTGGGTCCGAAAGATAGATTTGGCACCTCAGATAAGGTGCAATGTTGCACTAACTACTTTGAATGTGTTCAAGTCAGTTCAATGGTATATGGATAGTGGGTGTTCCCGTCATATGACTGGTGATGGGTCCAAGCTGAGTCACCTAGAGAATATTCAGGGAGGTGATGTTACTTTTGGTGATGGGAGCACATCTCCTGTGGTAGGAAAGGGAAAGGCCGAAGGACTTGGTACTCCAGCAATTGATAATGTTCTCTTAGTTGAGGGGCTGAAGGCAAATCTTCTTAGTGTCAATCAACTGTGTGATCATTGTTATATTTTCCAGAGGTGGATGTGATGCTTTGAACTCTCAAGGACAACGTTGATGCATGCTGCTAGAACCGTTGATAGCTGTTATGTTATTCAGCAAGAAGCTATACTGTGTAACAAAGCAAAACTGAGTGATGTGGACTTATAACATCAAAGGTTGGGACATATAAACTTCAATGATTTGTCCAAGATTACAAGTAAAGAGCTTATTCGGGGAGTACCGAAGTTAGGAAGATCGAACAACGTGGTGTGCGGTCCTTGTCAAATTGGCAAGCAAATAAAGAGCTCTCACAAGAAGTCCAACAATACTGTTGCTACTTCTATGCCTGATGTTTCTACAGCTGCTTATACTGGAGTGGTCCCGCATGATTTTGCCTCTATGTACACCTATATGGAGTCTCGTTTTAGTAGGCTGGACACTCAGATGAAGACTCGTTTTGTTAGCCTGGATACTTAGATACAGACTCAGTTTCGGCTCTTCAGGGATGATATAGGCCAACTCCAGATTTCTGTGGACGGATTGAGCAGTATAGTGCGAGGCTCGTCGAGTGGTCCTCCCGCCGCAGATACAGATGAGGGATCTTAGGTCGTATGTGACTTTGGGTTTATTTTTTGCACTTTAGAGTGATAGTTCTGTGTTTTGTCTTTTCAGTAACTATTTTTGAGTCTGCTCTCTTTATTGCTTGTATATTTTATGTAGATGCTCTATCTGACTTTGTTATGTATTAACATTTTTTTTTGCATTGATACTCTATTAAGCTTTTGCTATATGATTATTCTATTTCATGATATTTACTCTTCCATAACTGTTATATATTTTGGCATTTATAATTTAATTTCACTTTCCTCTCTATTTTTTTTTTCTGTGTCAAAAAGGGGAAGGAGGAGAGAGATGGTAAGTCAGGTAAGTACTTTGTGTCCTCTGAATTCTTTATTTTGAATATGAACGGTTACGTGATGTATCATGTTTAGTGTGCAGAGATTTAAGAGGATATGCTTTTATGAATGGATGTTCAGTGAGTCAGTCAGTCCATCGAGTTTGTAATTTTTGTTTATTACCTATAGTTCTAGTTTTGACACAAAATGAACCAAATGGGGAGATTGAAACATCCATTTTGGAGTTTGTTTCATTTAGTGTCTAGTGTGGGTGTCAGCATTATCTCGTGGTTATCCAGCGTCAGTGAGTGCACGTGGAGCGACTACAGCTGAACTAACACTGAACAGGTAAGTGGGTTTCTAACTCCTTATTCTAAATATCAAGCCCAGGTAATAAGTATGTTTTTTTTAAGATAACAGAACTTCTATTCAAATAGATTATTTTTTATTCGAATAGAACTGAGAACATTTTTATTCGAATAGATTTCTTTGTTATTCGAATAAATTGGCTCAGTATGATTTCTATTCGAATACATTTATTTTTATTCGAACAGAGAACGTGATTTCTATTTTCTAATAAAAGATAACTTTCGTTTTTTCAAACTTCACTTATTCGAAAATTAATTTTTTCTAGAGCTTGTTTTTTAGAGTGGGGAGAGATTCAAGAGAGAATTAAAATACTCACATCTTGAATCAATCATCATTGATCAAGAAACCCTAATTATGGATTGAAAAACTTGAGCGATTTAAGCTTTAAAGCTTTGGTGCGTTATCCGAGGCAAGGCGTTGCGAGAACAAGAAATCAGTTGCTAGGAGCTTGATTAGAATAGAGGTAACCAAGGAATGTGTTTATCGAGTCTGTAAGTAGTCAAACTCTTGTAATTTTTTTTCAATAGTGAATTGTTTAGCTGTCGAGTGATTCGACAGCGACCTGTGGGTTATTCTCCTGAGAAAGGTTTTCCACAGGGTTAAAAAAAATTGCCCATGTCTTTATGTTTCTAATTGCTTGCTTGACATTAGTTAATTGAATCAACTTGATTTAGGTTAAGCAGACTACTAATTCAAAGGAATTAGGACCTATCGATTTAGACCTAAAACAATCAAAATTGGTTAGTCTCAAACGTCTAAGAATTTCACCCTTGTCTAGTTCTTCAGCAGTGCCACACTTTCAGAATATGTCACCTTCGTCTCCACTTTTTCTTCCTTCACCCTGCAGTTTTAGGGGCTAAAAGAAACTGTTCTATATGCCGATTTAATTTGTATACAAAATTAAGGGCCACTTTCATGCAGAACTATATAATCACTTTATTGAGGACATTCAACTGAAATGAAACAGCCTCAGCAAGTTATTACTTCAATTTTATAGAAGTTTCCATGTGGCTGAAGACCTGCAGCTTCATTTATCCCAAATTCCCAAAATATAGACCCTAGTAAGTCATCAGCTTCATTTATCTTTTGCATATTTCTTGTAATATTAGTTTGCAATGTATCTATATCTTTACCCCTGTTATTTGTGAACACATCAACCGCATACAGTTCATGATACACCTTTCTAACCAAATAACATCTAAAAATTTCTTCTAAATATCCATATGCAATGTAAATTCTGGTTTTAAGTAAGGATTTGAGCTCTTCCTAGGAAACTTAATAGAAAGATTTTCAAATCAAATGTGCCGGCCAGAGGCCAATCGTTCATTTTCAACACCTTCAGCCAGTCACTTTTATGTGCAAGTACTTTTAAGTAGCCTTTGGAGAACTCATGAATGTTAGATCAAGCTCACACCTATGCATTCTCCACATTAGCTTTCCATTGGGAACTCGAAAAGCCCTTCACAGGATCATAGATTCCTGACAAAGACTAGATTTCTTCTCGAAAACACATCTCACTCAATGACTATAACTACTGAATTCCATCATTCACCAAATACTTGGAACGTAAATAAAGCTAATGTGACTTCTCCTAAAGTTGATCACCACAACACAGCCTGTTATATCGCTATTGAGGACAAAACAACATTTTTGAATTGGACATTGCAAGTTGATATCTATTTTTAACAATCTTGGCTATCCAATTATCTTCGAAAAACGTCTCAACTGAAACACCTGAAGCCCACAACCTCCACCTCTTCTGGAAGCCGTGGAATTCTAGCGTCATTATTCCCATTCAAATCAGGAAAGTCGCAAGATGCATTAGTCATACAATATGTAATAAGAAAGATTGCCGTTCATGACGTACAAGTCAGCTACTATCTATAAGTTCCAAACACAATTGAGACAGATCTTAAGAATAATGAAGGTTGGGAGCTTCTATGCAAATAGGCAATGAAAGTACCCCATTTTTTGTGGTCTAGGCAATCATCATTGCCAAGTTCAGATTTTCTATATCCATTTCTCCCAGATAAGTGCCTCGCAGCTTGGTTTTCACCTCTAGACATGTTTTTAAAACACTGTATTGGAATTGTTAATTTGTTACTGAACTCCTTCGATTAATTGAAAAAAGAATACCGGTTACATTTGGAAGCCAGTGATTGAACTCAACATGGACCAAATCAGTTCCATATATGATGAATTCCCTCAAGGTGCGTCGTACGTATGTTGGTATAATGACCCTCATCTCATCAATTTGTCCTTTAGTGGCTATGTTTAAAAATTGTTATGTAAGTGTGTTTGTGATGCAGTATGGAACCAATAAGAATACTAAGGGTCAATGTTTAGTAGTTTACAACACTTAAGAGACTTAGTTATTGGTGTTTGTTATGAGTCTTTAATTATGGGTGTTTATTATGAGTCTTAGTTTGAGTAGTTATGGTTAATTATTAATAGTTATGGAGTCATTAGTCAATTATGAATCCCAAGGGGCATTGTTGCTTATAAATAGCATTTTTGTAATGAGAGATGATGAGTTGATTTTGATGAATAAAAAGAGTATTGGAATGTTTTCCAAAGATATCCCTTTATTTGATTGATTGAGTTCATCTTCAAACTTTAGGAAGGTCGAGTTAATCGTCAGCCGGATTCACAATTACCGTTAGTATTTTCATCCGTAAATCGTAAAACACGCTTCATTTCATAACGCACTGCATCAGTTGGTATCAGAGCTAACAACGTTCTTGGAGAGTTGGTCGAATCCGATGGCCGAATCCAATGGTATACGAGGTGAAATAGCGGATCTAGCACGACATATGGCGATGACACAGTCTGCCACGGAGTTGGGAAGATCGGTTTTCAGAGCAGTCCTTTGAAGATACTGGGTGAGTACCCTAAAAGCATACACTCCACTTTTCTTCTCAATGATGAACCAGTTTTTCTTCATGGCATTGAAGAAAAAGTGGTTTATGTTAATTGGAATTTACAACCAACATTTGATGAGTATCCGGAAAATTTAATTTTTGAGGTAACAAGAAATTGTATTGGGGCACGACAGATAAGGTGCCTTAAAAATCATTTTATGAGAACACTTTATTCAAGGAGATGATTCAAAATTGTTCAAGCTACGAGGACCCCTATCATTATTTTAAAGGGCGTATATGTGAAAAGTTGTATTTCTTTTGGAACTCTATGGTCCTTACATCTCCAGGAGATATCAATAAAGCTTCTTACGGTGGAATGCACCGTATATTATTATCGTTTGTTGGACGGTACATGGGCCGAGTTAAGGGAAGGATTTCTGATAACACCGCCTCTAAAATTCGAGGACGAATTTTTCTCAAGTAGAGGGGAATGATGTAGTATGAAACCAATAAGAATGTTAAGGGTCAATGTTTAGTAGTCTACAACACTTTAGAGACTTAGTTATTAGTGTTTGTTATGAGTCTTAACTATGGGTGTTTATTATGAGTCTTAGTTTTAGTAGTTATGGCTAATTATTAAGAGTTATGGAGTCATTAGTTAGTTATGAATCCCAAGGGACATTGCTGCCTATAAATGACATTTTTGTAATGAGAGATGATGGGTTGATTTTTGATGAATGAAAAGAGTCTTAGATTAGTTATCTCAAATACCCCTTTGTGTTAATTGATTAGATTTATCATCAAACCTAGGAAGGTCGAGTTAATCGTCAGCCTGTTAGTATTCTTATTTGTAAATTGGGAGATTCTTATTCGTAAATTGGGAGACACACTTCATTCCATAATGCACTTCATCAATCTTTTAGATACAAACTTCATAATCGTCCCACTTCAACATCTGAAGAAACGCGATTTACATTCATTATTGTTTCTTCATAAGGGTGATCACTATTTACATTCATTATTGTTTCTTCATAAAGGTGATCACTGATTAAGACTAAGAATGATGAGGCATAAGCAAAACAGCACCAAAGAGTTCACTAATGTTAGAATGATAAATCCAAGCCTAGAAAGAAATGGGGATTGATCGTATTATTTTCAATACAGTGTTATTTATTTTATAGATTGATTATTGACAACACAAATATATAATAAAAACTACACGTGAATTTCCCTGAACCAATCCTAATCGGAATAATATAGAAGTTTATGTAAAAAAAACAAGATAAAATCGTACCTGAGTGTTCTGTACTGACATTGCAACAGGGACGCTCAGAGCAGAAAGTGATTCGACATGTGGGAGCTTGTGTAGCACACTGCTCGTGGTTCTTGCTGAGCTTTTACAACAGTTGCTTGCTTCCTCTTCTCAACGGTACGCCTTCTTCACTTGTCTGCAACCAATTCCAGTTTAAAGTTCACACCAAGCTCCAATGTTGTTTAAGCATATCTGCATGATTCACTGACTGGAAACATCCGTTGAAATCCATCAAAACCGCAACTAACTGCCATGTCCGCCGATTAAGGTACGCGAATCGTACATCAAGGGAATCTTTACATACAATAAGCTTCTCAATGCAGCAATTCAAGACAACTACACAACTAATCAGTGAACAATAAGCTTCTCAATGCTGGAATTCACGTCGATTACACAATTAATCAAGAAAAGATAAGTTTCTCATTAAGGGAACTAGACTAAAATACACGACTAATTAGGGACACATTTAATCAAAGAAGGATAAGTTTCTCGTTGAGGAACTAAAGTAAAATACACAACTAATTAGGGACACAATTAATCAAGGAAAAATAAGCTTCTCAATGCTCTCACTAAAGTAAAATAGACGACTAATTAGGGAACGTAATCATTTCAATGCAGGAAATAAAGTCAAATACACAACTCACAATAGGGTCATTAAGCTTCTCAGACGGGGACGGGAGTTAAACTCAACTTCACAGTTAATAATAATCACGTAGCAGTAAGCATCTCAATGGATGAATTCAAGTAAATAGCACACTAATTTCAAGACAATACCCATTCAAGTCAATTACAGAATTACTGAAAAACAGAATCAATCTCATTGCAACAAAAACTCATCAAAAATCTTACATTCAGTTTCCAATGCACAATTACAAAACCCTTCAAAGCTGCCTATCCGCGGCATCAGCCACAAAGGGTAAATAAGGAGTCCTCCCAACAATACAATGCCCCAAACTATACCCAAAACACATCACAATAAACACGAAGATCGCATTATACCCAGTCACAAGCAATCTCAACCCAACCCCACTCCCAGGACTAAAAACCCTTTGTACCAATAAAGGCAAAACCAACAAAACATCTAAAACCACAGCTTGCATTGAATTAAACCTCACATACCTAGTAAAACTAGGGTTTCTCACCACACCAAGATACAAAGCGAAGAACGCAACGAAGCTCGCATAAGGAATTGATCTATAGAGGTTCAACAATGGTAAGATTGGGTCCAAAAGAAGCCCTAATTTTGGGTACTGTGTGAAGACGAATCGACCGTATTGGAGACCGTTGAAGAATGGGAGACAATAAGCGACGGCTGAGATCAGTCGTTCTGTTGCGGGGACTGCTTGGTATGAGGAGTTGCAAATTAAGGTTGACGGGGGAGAGATAAGGAGCGTTGATTTGTAGAGGGAGTTGGGGGATCTAACGACGGTGGAGGTTTGAAAGAGAGAGTGAGGGGGTTTTAGGGTTTGTGGAGATGGACGAAGAGAGAGACGAAGGAGAGGGAGAGAAGACATTTCTTTCTTCTTTTTTCTCTTTCAGCTGTGAGATAGTGTGGACTGTTGTGGAGTTACTCGAGTCTGATTTATTATTCAAGATTGAACAAACTGTGATATCATGCTACCATCCTCGTGAAACTCAAAAACTAGGGGACAATGTGGTACATGAAAAGGATCATGATCGTGACTCTGGGTCGACATTATCAGAGGTTTCCCATCCTGGAGGGATTTAGCGATGCAGATTGCAGCACTCTTTTAGATGAGTCAATCCAAAGCCATTAGCAGCTGTATTTTTCATATAGCTAGTGGAGCGGTTCCTTTAAGATCCAAGAGGTAGTCAATTTTAGATCAATCGAGTATGGATAGCCGGAGCTAGTTTAAATGCAAATTGGTTGAAAAACCTCCATGTACCTCTTTTTTTTTCCCCAAAAATAAAAAAAGGAAATAAAGAAAAGAAAACTACATCATCAAGAAAGCCTAAAATATTCCCTACTCGAATCCTCGATACAACGAATGAAAGGGGGAACCTAGTGAATATTTCTTTAGTGCCACTCGGTAGAGAGTTTCCCCGTTTTGAAGCTTTGTCTGCCGAGAAATTTGCTTCTCTTCAGTTGTGGGATAATCTTATGGATTGGAGTCTTGTTTTGTTGTTATCCCAGGATGATTTGAGCCTCTAAGGGACCTCATTGTTCACAAAAGCATTTATGGCAGAAGATGAGTCCGACTCGACCCATATTTTGGGCCACCCATTAAAGTGAGCCCAAGTAACAGCCTCAAGAATCGCCTCACATTCATCTAAGAAGGAATTTAGTGATGCCAAGCCCTTTAATAAGAACATCCAAAACTTCACCAAGAGAGTTTCTAGCAATGATATTGAGACCCGCTTTCCCTGAGCTACCTAGAGCAGATGCATCACAGTTGAGTTTGATTTCTTCGAACCAGGGTAATACCCACCTAACTTCAAGCCCTTGGCAAGAGATGAGACCTAGCGTGGACCTTCAAAAGGGAAATAATGCTAAGATCAAAGATGGAGTTGTGCATAGGTTGAGACGAGAGGGAGGAAGCATCCTTAATAGCTACCAAGAGCTTTACCTTCATCTTGTCAACTCTCCAAGTACCATTGTCAAATATGCATCTATTTCTTGTGAGCCAAGGGATGGGAAGAAAGTTCATAAAAGCGGCAAGCCAGAGATCTCTTAGATAAGGACTAAGAGAAAGACCCAACTCAAGGGTTGCTTTAAGATCTGCACCTTAAACATTTAAGGAAAAAATAGGGCCTATCCAAGACCAGATAGCCCTCACTATATGACAATCCCATAAAAGATGGTTAAAAATTTCTTCATGATTCAAGCAAAAAGGGCATCTAGAGACCACATTGAAGCTTCTTTTTTAGAGATTCAAGAGTAGGGAGACCATTATGACAATATCTCCAAATAAAAGAAACAACCCTCGGCATAATAGTACTAACCTTAGTAAACTTGCACTACCACACATTGGGTCTGTGTGCTCTAATAATATCATGAACACTTTTTGTATAGAAGACTCCTTTATGATCATGTCTCCAGACCATACTATATCAGCACCGTCATATTTGATAATAAGAGATTGAAGATCAATGCCTTGATCCTTTAATAAAGAAGCAACTTCAGTAGGAGCATCCCATTTAAAATCACGAATGATTGAGTTAAGTTTGACGTGGCAACTGTTCCAGGCTGTGATAGGGGCATCCATGCTATCAATAAGGGGAATATCTGAGCCCCAACAATCTCTCCAAAAATCGATGGTAGAGCCATAACCGATCAACCAATTCGATCAAGTTTTCTTTTACCTTATAAATTGCCCACTTTAACCCAGGTCAGAGAGAAGGCTTTTTGTAATAGTTGATGACGCAACCGTTTTTCATAAGATATTTGTCTCTGTAAAAAGAAGACCAAGGATCTTGAGAGGTAAGAAAATTCCACACAAGTTTCATGAGCATAGAGAGATTCACATTTTTATAGCTTCTTGATACCAAGGCCTCATTCACAAGGGAGTCTACACACCTTCTCTCAATTGATAAATATGCATTTTCTGACTGAGGGGTCTCCAGACCAAAGAAAAATCCAAAGAATCTTTTAACCTTTTTTAACAGAGGAGGTCGTCCCTTTATAAACAACCATATTGAATATTAGGAAGCTAGAGAGAATTGATTTTATAAGAACAATCCTACTTTGAAAAAAGAACAACTTTCCACTCCAAGCAGATGCTCTAAGTCAAATTTTGTCTAAAAGAGGAGCAATAATATTCTTAGTAACTCTCCCTTGGATGAGTGAAATCCCGAGATACTTCTCAAGGAAGAAGCCTTTATTAAAACCAAAAAATTGAGAGAAGGTTTGCCTTCTTTGATAAGATAGAGAGCCCATAAAAACTTTACATTTAATACTACTAACCCACTGACAAGCAGAAAACTGATAAATTTAAAGTAGAGATTTAAGAGCAATCAGACCTTCTTGTTTCCCACTTGTAAAAATAATAATATATCCGCAAATAATAAATGAAAAGGACTGGGGAAACCCTTGTAAGTTACCATTGGCTTGAGAATTTTCTTGTTTCTGAGGTAGTTAATGCCTCTACTCAAGGCATCTTTAACAAAAGCAAAAAGGAGAGGGGAAAGAGGATCTCCTTGCCTCAAACCTCTATGAGCTTTGAAAAATCTACATGGCCCCCCATTAATAAGGATAGAGATATTAAAGTTTTGCAAAAGAACCTTGATACAATTGTAGAATCTGTAAGAAAAGCCAAACTTGTGAAGAACGGCTAGTAAAAATTCCCAACTCAAGGGGTCAAAAGCCTGAGCGATGTCTATTTTGATAGCTACATTTCCTTCCTTCCTTGTAGTATTAAGCTCATTGACAAGTTCAGAGGCTAGAGCAATGTTATTATGAATTGATATACCGTGAATAAAGCCACTTTGCTCATGAGGGATGAGGGTGGTAGCCAAAGGCTTTAGTCTGGAGGCAATGACATTCGTGATGATTTTGAAGGTAAAATTACTAAGGCATATAGGTCTGAAGTTGTTCATAGTTTTGAGGTTTTTATTTTTAGGGACGAGGACAAGAACATTGGAATTGGAACCTTTAGGGATAACAAAGTCAACAAAGAAGGAAGTTATGGCAGCGCACATATCCTCACCAACTATACTCCAACAATGATGAAAGAAAAAATCACTGAAGCCATCAGTCCCCGGGGAACTGTCACCATTGAGCGCAAAAATTACTTGTTTAATTTCATATTCTTCAGGAATAGACTCAAGAGAAGAATTTTGAGCACCAGTGATACAAGAAGGGATAAGATTAATAAGATCTCCATTTATAGAAGAAACCTATAAAGAAAATTTAGTTAGATAATAATCAATGATGTGATCTTTAATATTATCAGCTTGAGATATATAGGAACCATCTTTAAGGACCACTTATGTAATAAAGTGGTTCACCTTTTTAATTTTGTGGATGGCATGAAAGTAATCTATATTTCTCTCCCTTTCTTTAATCCAGCTGACCCTAGATTTTTGTCTCCAAACTGAATCTTCAAAGTTGAGAAGGATGTTAAGAATACTTTCTTTATCAGTTGCGATGTTGATAATAGAGTCAGAGCTATCATACTCCATTTGAAGTTGCATTGATTCAATATCAGCTACACAAGTAGATATGTCATCTCTTATGTGACTTTGAACTTCCTTTCTCCAGACTTCAAGAGTTGCTTTGAGCCTTGCAGCTTCTTTTACAATCTGAAATGGGTTCCCCGTGAAGATCTTCAACTCAAGAGCTTGAAACAAGATCCATAAATCCTATAAGATTTACCCAGCCTTTGAGAAATCAAAATGGAATGTTGGATGGTTTTGGTATTGTGAGACTCATACCTATAAGAGCTGAGTGATCCAAATATTCCCTCGGGAGGGTTTTGTAACCCCAACCATCATATTTATGAGCCCATAAATTATTATTGAACAAAGCTCTATCATGTTTCCTGAAGATTTTAGTTGTCCCTTTCTGACCATTATACTAGTTGTACTTCAGACCTGGCGAAGGGCTATCAAGAAGCTTGCAGTTGTTGATAAAATCATTAAACTCTTTAATAGCACCAAGCAAAGGTCCTATACCACCCATCTTTTCTTCTAATGTTGAGATAATGTTGAAATCCCCAATGATTAACCATGGAAGATTAAGAGAGCTTATGGTGAAGCATTCTTGCTAAAGAGACCTCCAAACAATTGTGATAATAGAAGTGTGCACTACGGTAACAAGCGAGTCACTATAGT
Source organism: Kingdonia uniflora (assembly GCA_014058105.1). NCBI lineage: Eukaryota > Viridiplantae > Streptophyta > Magnoliopsida > Ranunculales > Circaeasteraceae > Kingdonia > Kingdonia uniflora. The sequence continues at coordinate 105,981 of JACGCM010002220.1, read as the reverse complement.
TGACAGTCACCTATTGAGAAGACGAAGTAACAAAACAAGGAGTAGGGCTATTGTGCTTCTACAAACACCATAAGTTGCCCACTCTCGAAGGAGAGTCATTAGAAATAATAGAAGACTGATAGTCTTTAAGCCCCATTTTCAAAAAAATAGTATTAGATGTATTAACTTTAGGTTCAGCTATAAAAATAAGATTGGGATTGTGAGTTCTTACCAGTTTTTGGAGGGAGAGTCTAGATTATTTATTTGTTATACCCCTGATGTTCTAATAGCAAACACGCCTTAAAACAACAGAGTTATTTGTTATGGGACTTGGTGAAGGGTGGGGTAGGGATGGCAATTTGCCCCGCCCCGCCCTGAATAAAGAAAATTGGCATGACCTTACCAAGTGTGGGGAGAACCTCCAAAAATATGTTGGGGATTGGGGCGGGTATGGCATAGGTTTAATAAATCCTCAACTCTGCCTCGCCCCATTTAGCTATTTACTATATACCCTATATACACTTAAATAATTGGAAATAAAACCTTTTCTACACCTTTGATCTCTCACTTGTCTTATTTAATGACTTTGCCTATGTATTTAAGTCATAGCATTTGGACTCATGTCTTATGTTTTAGTATATTTTCATGACTTTGACGATGGTATAGCTTAGCAAAAATAAAAATTTGTATAGGATGATATATTTTTTTAATTTTTGGTATAGTAATAGTTAATTGGGGCAGTGATGGGATTTAGTGTTACAATGTGGGGCGGATTTGGGGATCCCCGTTTAAATTAAACGAGTTTTGGGACGAGTTTGGAAGATAGGAACTTATGCGAGGATGGGGATGGTTTGAGCTCCGCTCGCCCCAAATCCGCCCCATTGCCATCCCCAGGGTGGGGAGACCCTACTACCCTGATTTCCTTTCTTGTTACCTTGATTTCCATTCTTACTTGCTTGTTTCCCATTCTTACTAGCTTGATTTATTTTACTCTTGGTTTTTTTAGGTTGCTTGGTTTGCTATTCACCTCCTTGATTGACAATGTCATTCATCATACAATCCTCCTCCACTTCATCTTACCAACGTTCAAACCTTTGCGCAAGGAAAATATTTGCCTCTGAAATCAACTGATTGTGATAATCCTTTAGGGACCTTCTAACATAAGAATCTTACTAAAGTTCTTCCCACTAGTATGCTTACCCATCTCTATGTTCTGCTCATAAGCAATATTAAGAGGTGGAACATGAAGTGGAGTAGCACAAACTCCTTCCCCTTCATCAACAGGGTTAGAAGTTCCAATTCCTTCCTTAGCATTCTTAACCGCTTCAAAAAAAATTAAGACCTTTAGTTAAACTCTAGTATCAATCTCCTCGGTCAATGTTTGGATCTTTGTTAGGCTGCTCATCTTCTTGTGTGGAAGCAATTCCTTTACCTTTGTTGGTAGAAAACTTCTCCTCTACAGACTGAGAAACTTTTTCTTTTCTATTGCTACGATTAAGCTTCTTTCAAATCCACAATATGATTGAGAAGCTTGTGTTAGTAGGGAAATACGAAAAACACCAATCGGTTTGGAAAAATAAAGAATTCGATTACTCAAAATAAAGTAATTACAAGAAGAAAAACTCTCAAACCCTAGGTCTCTCTCAGAACTTTTTCAGATCTAACATAATCTAGAAAATAACCTAAGTTCCCTTTATATACTAGGGAACTCGAAAATCATAAAAGAACTGATATCGAGGCAAAATAGAGCCTGGGATTCGAACACAGTGCCAAAGTCATTTGAACGAACTAGGGAGTCGTTCGAACAACTTTACGCCTAATTGGTCTAAACCCTAGAAAAGTAGACTAACTCGTTCGAACGAAACCAAACTCGCTCGAACGAAAATATGGCTATGGGCCAAATTCCAGAGGATATGACAACTCGTTCGAACGATACTAAATGTCGTTCGAACGAAATATGGCTCTGGGCCAAAATTCCAGCGAACATGTCAACTCGTTCGAATGACACTCAAAGTCGTTCGAACGACTTTGACAAATTTTCAACAAACACTAGATCCTCCTGGATCATAGCTCCCCTCTTTAGGATCCTTGAGCTCCTGCCCAAGCTAGAACTGGAGATGTGGGAACGCGGCGATGCTCAATTCCCTGGTAAACCACTTCGACTTACTTGGTAGCTGACCCTTCTTCCCAACTCGGAACGAATTAATAGCACCCCGTCTTGTAATATAAACCTTCCGCTCTAGAATACCATCCTCCGGCAATGAATCTTCTCTTTCCATCAATAAGTCATCAACTGACGGACGGTAGGTGAGTATCGATTGCTGAGTCTTCATCTAATAGAGACGGCTCAAACAGCTTTAAATGCTCGGCATTTATCATCGAATACATCTTCATGAAAGGTGGAAAATCCAACTGGAATGCATTGTCACCAATCTTCTTGAGAATCTAAAATGGACAATTACGGATAGATTTGAGCTTCTTACCTTCCCCCTTAAGCCGTTCCTTATCCAAATGCAACTAAACGAGGTCGCCCTCAAGAAAAGTACACTCAACCCTATACTGTTCGTGGTGAGCCTTATACTTCGCTTGAGTCTTCTTCAACTGAGTTTTAGCCACCTCATGAACCTTGCTGATCTTCTCAATGAAACGCCGAGCTTTAACCTGCGCCTCTTCCTCCTTCCCTGACATCGTCTTGTCGCCAAGACTAAACGCCAAATCAAAAGAGCTTTGTGGCAAGTGCCCCAAACAAACTTTAAAAGGAGACTTCAACGTGGAACTATGAATCGCCCGGTTGAACGCAAACTGAAGATACGGTAAACTTTCATCCCAAGTCTTAGGATGCTCAAAATAGAATCCCCGTAATAAATGTACCAATATGCGGTTAACGACCTTGTTTGCCCGTCTGTCTGCGGATGAAAATCGATACTTACCTTCAACTTAGTATTCATCATCCCCCATAAAGATCTCTAGAAATGCCCTAAAAAGCGGTTATCCCTATCAGAAATAATAGAAGAAGGGAGCCCGAAATACCTCCAAATGTCTCTGATAAACAATCGCGCTGCTCCTTCCCCTGTAACTGTCTTCTGGCATGGAATAAAAATAATATTCTTGTTGAATCGATCCACCACCACAAACAAATAGTCATTCTTACACCTGGTCATGGGCAAACCACCCATAAAATCTATCGAAATACTTTACCAAGGTTGACTAGGAACTGGCAATGGTAAGTACAGTTCTATCTTCCTATTGGAAAGTTTCAAAGCATTGCATAGCACACAACCACGAACCACACGAGCAACATCCACCTGCATATTTGGCCAATAGACATAATGCCGCAAATTCAAAAGAGTCTTCTCACCCCAAAATGACCTACCACCTGGGAGTAATGTGCCTCTCAAATACATTATAAACGGTCTCTATCCCCGGAATACATAGTAAACTGCCCTTGTAAATCAAACCATCCTTCAGAACATACTCACACGCCTTGCCCTACAGTAACTTCTCGTGAATCATACTGAGCTCCTTGTTATCGTCATACCCTGAAACGTACTCAGAAGGATCAATCGGTTAGATCTGCATAGCTACCAACAAAGCAAAATAGTTGGTAATGGGGGTCGAGATAACATATCAGCCATCTTGTTATCCACTCATTTCTTATACTTGATCAATAAGGTAAACTGCTGAATGTACGACATCCACTTTATATGGCGAGCTTGCTGAAGCTTGGACTGCGTAGATAAGAACTGTAACGGTTTATGATCGGAATGTACGACAACCTCCTTCCCCAATAAGTAACTCTGCCAATGCTTTACTGATTGATATAGCACGTAGAACTCCTTATCGTAGTTAGGATAGTTGCGTACTACTCCTGTAAACATCTCAGAATGGTAAGCAACCGCTTCCCATCCTGTAAAAGGATTGCCCCCAATGCATAGTATGACGCCTCTTTCTCGGCCTCAAAAGGCCGTTGTAAATTAGGCAATGCTAATACTGGTGCATCCGTAATCTTCCGCTTCAGTAATAAAAAGGTCTTCTCATGGTGCTCTTCCCAGATAAACTGTACCCCCGTCTTCGTCAAAGATTGCAACGGTGAGGCTATTTGTGAAAAATGCCGAATAAATTTCCGTAAGTACTGACAAGAACCCATAAAACTTCTCACTTCCGTCACTCTAAGCATACAATAATCTATAACGAATATAAGCACACTAAAATCTCCACAGCCAGGATATAACTCAGACATAACTTCCCGCAAGTTTGAACCCAACTTAATAGATGCATTATTCTCAATACCTCGTACAGATTCAGGCACTACATTTGGCTCATCTTGAATAACTCCATCAATGTTCATATCAAGGTTGTGAAGTATAAAGTTATGGACCTCATGTAAACTATCAACTGGTACCTCTTCACATCGAGGTGAAAAACTTGGTGATGCAAGTGAAGCCCCCTCAAGTGTTGCATCTTCTCCATGATAGTTCCAAACTGTATATGTTTTGAGGAAACCAAATTTTGTAAGATGCAACTCCAATTCATCATAAGGTATTGGAAGCCTCTGGTTTCCACAACTGTTACATGGACATGAAATAGATGTTCGACCGGGAAGGTGTTTTTGCGCAAAGTCTATGAAAGATTTAATACCACGCTAATACCGTTGGTCGAAGCAACCTTGGTTTGAATAAGAAAGAGAAATACAGTCCATATCCATCATATGTCCTCTATATTTCGATCCTAAAAAGGAAAACATTATCAAATGCATGACCCAATAGTCAAAATAATAAAATTACAAGTAAAATTGTAGAGTGCATTGTCAGAAGATTCATCGTCCAATAATCTAAAGTAGTTACTATTAGCAGATATAGTTTACCAAATTTATTGTGATATTATTCCAACTGAATTTTAGTTTCATCATTGTTTATGAAACTTTCATTTACATGATTTCATTAAGTTCCTGTAAAATTGAAAATATTAAGAGAAACTCTACAAAAAGTACCTACCTAAAAATTTAGAAGTACTTGGGGAATAATTCTCTGTAGTTGTTGTAGTTTTACCAATAACTCGGGATTCAGAAATATCAGTTGCACGTCACACAACCACTAGTCCAACATGAAGAAAATTCAATAAGTACAAGCATCAAAACAAACCAGCGACAAATTGTTATTTCATTGTAAGAGTTAAGTAATTAGATGATTACATACTTTTAACAATTACCAATTGCTGGAAAAAATTTGAATTAGGTTAAAGCAATTGCATTAGTTGTATCAGGGAGAAGAAGAAATAAAAATTAATTAAAATGTAAAAATTGTTAAATGAACCACAAAACCCACAATAAATTTTGGTATTTAGACTAACCTGGAAGATTCCCTTTGAAGAAATACAATGAAAAGAGAATGCGTTGTAGCTAGCGATGAATCGAATTAAGGCAATTATAGAGTTGATCATGTTGTGGCTTCAACCATTGATAAAACTCGCTATGGATCATAATACAACTGATCTTCGATCATAACATAGCTGATTTTTTGTGAGATTGTAACCCAATTTAACAATTTTTGTTAATTTTGGCACAATTGCTTAAGCACATATCTCTAATATTAATTTGTGGGTTTTAATTGCAAATGAGAAAAGAGAGGGAAATTACTACAATTTGTAAAAGGAACAAGGATACTAATTTGTGGGTCCTAATTGCAAATGAGAGAAGAGAAGGAAATTACTGCAATTTGTAAAAGGAACAAGGGACTTTCGAAAGAACAAAACGAGTTCATTAGTTAACTTCATGAGAGAGAGGAGACGTGAGACTATTTGAGAGAAATGAGGAGTACCAAACCGCTGCCTATCCTTGGTCGTTCGAACGAGGTTGATAGTCGTTCGAACGACCTTTTGACAACCCCCTGGAATTTTGGCTCAGGAGCATATGTCGTTCGAACGACTTCATATGTCGTTTGAACGACCTTTGTTGAACCCCCTGGAATTTTAGCCCAGACGCAAATTTCGTTCGAACGACTTCATATTTCGTTTGACCGAAATTTGGATCTTGAATAAACTTTCTCTCTCTCGCACGACGGACGTAGGCAATTTGCCAAACCACCTTAAAAGTAATGCCCAATTTTTTTAACTTTAATATCATAAGATCATAATTTCGTATATTTTTTAATTGTAAACAAAATATATATTAATTAAACAGGGGCTACAAGTTTCAGAAGGTTGTTCGCCAAACTCGGCATATTGCAGAATATCGACGGATAAGAGGCACCCCATGACGCTAAAACATGTACATCATAATTTAAAGATTGACAAATATATGACCAACAGAAATTTGTGAAACACGACAAATTATACAGGATCTATGATGTCATGCTAAGAGCATCCACAGCAGTAGGGTGGGTGGATTCGCCCAAAATCAGGGTGGATTCAATCCACCCCAATTCATCCTGCAGCAGTTCAAATGAAAATCCAGGTGAATATCACTAAATGCAGTTCTGAACTGTCTGGCTTCATCAATGTCCACGATCTAGCCACATGTCTCCATAATTAACGTCTATTACATATACGTTGTTGAATGATGACAAGTGTTATCATATAATTGGTTCATTGCCTGCGCGCAGTTCAGAACTGCGTGACATCAATCCACCAAAAATCCACCCAGAGGGTGGAGAGACCACCCCCGGGGTGGGTTTTGGGTGGACAACTCAGCTGCTTCATCTAGCTATTGTGGGGTGGTTTGGGGTGGAGGAGGGTGAAGGATGGTTTTCACCTTACCACCTCATCCTTCACCTAGCTGCTGCAGCTATTCTAAGAATCATGTGAAATTAATCCCAATACTAAATATAACATAATAATGTAGACCTTTAAAGAAGATAAATAGTGAAAACATTTAAAAAATGACAGAGGCTAAAAGGAACACAAATCTGAGAGGACTATAGCATTAGTTATTATAAATGTATCAGGTATTAATTTTCTATTTTAAAATTAATTTAATGTCAATTTTTAATGGCTTAGTTATGTCAATTTAGTATTTTACTAATACCAATCCCCTTAAAAGGGTTAGAACCTAAAAAAAATCATGATATATTACATAAATTGCATAAAAAGATGAGGGATATTCATATGTGACTTTATCATATATAAAAGGTACGGGATATTCCTATGATGGTAAAGATAATAGAAACCAATATTCTTTAAATCGACTTTATTTATTAATAGAAATGATGTTACAAAAGAGAGAGGGGCTACAGCCTAACCTCAAAGAAAAAGAAAATAAAGTACATCATCAATTCCTATAATTGCCATAACCATCTTGTAGCCTTCCTTAACCTTCCTGAAAATCCCATCCGTAAACCAAAAGTCTTGAGTCATCTCGCAATCAACTATAATATTGTCTTATCATGGTATTTGGGATTCACACATATTCAGTAACACCAATCTTCTTCGTTTCTTTGAACCTATTAGGATTCAAGTCAACACCAATAACCCTTGAAACCCCAGAAGCTCCTTCAGCTAAAGCCTGTAGAGATTCCACAATTGAGAATACAAAATGTACCAGTAGAAATTTTCCATCATCGAAATCCAAAACCAAGATGGCACAAACCAAGATATAGCAAGATGAGATCATAACTTACTTAACATCACAACCAAATGCTCCATGTTGGGCTCATGAAGAGAAAAGAAATTCAATATTCATATTTATATATCATTCAAACAAAAATGTCGATTTTCATTACAGTAACACAATAAAACTCAAAATCAAGAAGTTTTGTTATCAGTCTGACATAAATCTTCGAAGGGTTAATATATTTATAAGAGGTACTCCATATTAGATTCACCAGAGTTGATTCCCCTCGCTGACATCATACTAACATATATAGAACTTAATTTTAACAAAAACTCTCGCATTTAGGAAGATGAGAGAACCTAAGGACATTTTTCTTTTGGTAGAAAATCATCTGAGCCTTCTGGCTTCTCTTTCCGACTCCATTAGGGCAAGAATGTCCCCTACACGAACAGATCCTTTCACATTCCTTATGATCTGACGGCTTTTATCACCCAAAAAATTAATTCTAACTTGGGTCACCTGACTTTGAGATCCAATTCGTCCAATTACATTGATTACCACAGCTAGCTTCATACCAGTATTCATTCTTCCTGTTAAGAAAGAATCCAAAAGTGGCATCATTAGATAAAAACAACATGGAGGATTTTAGAACGAAAAAAATACACATTTACTAGTATTGTTTTCAAACAATTCATCAATAGTAATCTATGGACTGAGGTATGTGTCATCTGGAAATACCATTGTACTCTTTTGATCTACGACAAAAATATTTAGAGAGAATTCAATTCAAACTGAGAATCAATCCAAGTATCAAGATATTAGCATGAAAAAAGTAAAAATTGCAGATGTAATCAGTCAAATTCAAATTCAAGAGCAAGAAATCAACAAACAATGCAGGGGTTTGTTTTTGGAGGCCTCAGATTATCATAAATATTATATCACAAAATTCAAACAATATAGGCAATACATATGAACATAGAAATTCTCATACAATGTAGGCAATGTAGGCAATGAATATTATAGCCACGGGCTGTGATGAAACCAAATGCTCCACTTCAGTTTGACTGGAAGAAAAAATGCTGATGTCAGGGAACATATTTATCACAGTCGGACAAACATGTTAAGAAAACTTATTAGGTACTCTGCAAATTTGTGATTACATTTAGAATATAATCCATGTTCCAAGTGGTACCAACAAGGCCTAATACAAAAAGTATTGTTTCATCTCATCAACTAGATGCTAAAGCTATTGGCAACCCGTATCCTAACATTTGAAGGTAATATATATTATGAGATTGCATCTTTAACATGAAAGATAGAATCTAATGACTCAAGTAGGGAAATTATAGGCGTCAAAAGGGCTAAGTTTTGTAATGGTACTAGAAAGCATATTATCAACCAGTATCTCATCTACTAGAGCGAATGAAAACCAAGTCATAAACTGTGGAAAGTGAAAACATATCAAGAGATTTTGCATCTTCAATGTGAAAGATAGAAATCAAAGGCTTCAATTAAAAAGACCAAGTAATATCATAAAAACGAAAGCTAAGTAGTGAAAAACATATATAAAGTGGTTGTACGTACATTACCTTCTCTATCTCACTTCATTTCTTCCTACTTTTGGTATCCTTCTCTATCTTACCAAGAGCTTGACCTCTTCAGCAAGGCTTTCATCTGCTTGTCCTCTTCAAGGGAGATCATTTCCAAGTGTGAAGGATCTTCCAACAACATCTTGGACACCAGATAACCAACAATCGACCATGTCTGAAATTTCCTTGCTTGTTTCCCAATATACCTCCCCAATTTTCCATCGTAATATTCTGGCCAGTTATCCTTCAACATTCGACTCTCAGCTAACTCAATTGTTTTTCTCGCAATTTGTGGCCTTCCCGTTTTGATACAAGCAGCAGCCAACATCCACATAAGCATTGTCCAATAAAGCAATTGTGGAATTAAAAGATGATCAAGGGCCCTTTATATAATCAAGTAGATAAGTTTAGATTATCCCTGGACTTTTTCTTGTAGCATATAGTTGTCATAGGAAAAACAGCTAACTAGTGAGTGTCACTTCAGTTCCCAAAGTCTACTTATCAGATGATAAAATTAGGTGTACTGGTCATAACTAATGGGTGTATGTCTAAATGTTCATCCCATAATACGGGTCAAGGCTGATATATTAACTAACATATAAAACATGATAATATAAATAAGACGACAAAGTGTAACAAGGTAAAATAGGAGAGACTAACCTGGTCAAGATCCCCCGTTATGGTAGTTCCATCTAGTATTCTTAGGATCACAACCTGTTACAATGCGTCAGTCATGGCTTTCAATTGCAGGATAACATATTTTCATAGCTATTTCTCCAACCAGCTCTTCCCAATGAAATTCGATAAGATCCATGATAGCCATTGATTGCTCCGGAGTTGCCATAAACACCCTACAAAATAAGTTCGCACCAAGAGATGAATTAGAAATATGAAAGCTCTACGCAAATCTAATATATATAGTAACTATATAATGTTTAATAATTATCTACAAGTGCAGATACAAAAAACAAAATATCAACTTTTTTAGCCAAGCAAACTAATAGAAACTTAAGCATTAGAAATATAAATTTCACAGCATAAAACAGAAAGTTCATAAGTCAAATTAAGAGTGCATACTTTTTAGGGACACCATACATCCTCCCCCTCCCAACAATGTTGTCTGCAATTGCAACTGGATGCATAACAACTGGAGTGACCATCTCAATTTTCATTAGCATCCCATCGAGCTCGACATTGTTGTATCTCTTAACAGCAGATATAACATCTTCTTGTCGTGAGAAAAATTTCCGCAATTCCCTAAGACATAAACCATTCTTAATTACTAACGGCACAAGAAGAGAACATTATCAGGTTTCAATTCTCAAGATGCAGGATAATCTTGAAAAAATAAACCACATTGGGTATGTTGAAGTTGCTTAACTTTTATAAAGCACATGGCATTACACCTTTTCCTCACAAAAAACTTCTCAATAGGACAAGACAAATAATAACAAATTTGACGAGAAAAAAATGACCTTTGATCTTTCGCTCCTATCATAATTGATCGAGTATTTTTCCAAGCGACCAACTTCTGAAAAGAGTTCCTACAATGAGTTAAAATTTGTTACAACTACCAACCACTTAAATTCGTAATTTAATTAGTTATGGGTACAAAACTGTGACAAAATGTTATATTAGATACAGGAAATGTCGGTATCAAATAGTAAGCATCGAAGAACACTTAAATACGTCGATTCTTATCATTCATAATGCCCAGTAAGTAATTACCATGCTATAAACCCTTAATCAAGTTGTAAAGTTCAAACCTCAGTTTTTTACGACTACGTATTTTATATGATTTTCCAGTGGGCTGTATAACTTAACAAATAACATAATGATGGTATTCTCCCGACAGTCTTAGTGGTCAAATGTTTGTTATAAGACTAGAATAAGACATGTTTCACTCTTCTCAGCATGAAACACCACTACCCCAAAAGGTGCATAAATACTAGTTGTTCCAGTTTGGAACTTTCATTGCCAAAATCACTTTAATCTTGATACTTACAACTTAAATGCCCTAGATACTAGATAGTAAGTTCGTTTACATGATAAATATGTATATATATAATAAAGCCATTCCATTCATAGTCCAAAAAAATGCAAAATAGCACCCAAAAGCCAAACAATAAAGCATGCAAATCAATTATTAACCAACATTTTAAGGCAAAACGTTGAGCTATTATGGAGTAATTCAGGCTAACAGTTATGTGAATAACTTAGCAGAATCTTCAAATTACAGACAAAACAAGAATCAATTCAAAAATTACAAGACCCCTAATTTGGAAACTAAAGAACAAATTCAATTTTTTTTATTAGTTCTCAGACATCAACTACTTGTAAACGGTTTTTCAGTTTCTGAAATGTTGATCCATATTTCTATGATTTTGGAAAAATACTTTGAATTACCGAACATTTTAATTTAAATTAGATCGGTTTGAAATTTTGATTTTTCCCCCAATAGATACCGAACCGAATTTTTCGTGACAAATGCATGTTTATTAGATTATATGTTGATCATACAACTAAATAATTATTAGAATTTTTTTGGCTAATATTGATATACTATATAATGAAAGCCATAAGAGATGAGTTAAAAGATTACCTTGTGCCCTGACTAACTTCGGCAAATGCTTTATTCTTTTTGGGAAGCTCTTCATTTTATCCTGGAAAATATTGATGTACTCTTAGTGATAAAGATCCTATTTATCCTGGAAATTCAAGAGAACGGTAATAAACTAATATTGTGATTGTAAAACGACTAGGTTTTCTGTAAATAGCTCAGTAAATTTACCACTATGCTTGCAAGTACAAGGACAACGCTCAGTGATAACTTATGAGCCTAATTCTCAAAAGATTGGACAAGTATCAGCCTCCAATAATGCGCAAGTTCCAGGTGCATCTTGACTTGGGAAGCTTTACGTACAAAACTCTGAATACAGATAATAATCCAAAAATTATAACTAAGAAACTTGTTGATTTTAATCGTAAAGAAAGGACATACCTCCTCCATATCTTCAAGTTTTCTTGTTCAAATTGCTAGCTACAACCATTACATCTTTTCTTCCTCCATACCTTATGTTGAAATCATCTTTCATTCGGTCCAGAAAGGCATTGAGAATTCATCACCGAGCAAATTCAACTACGACGACCCACTGGGCCACAATAGCCAATAAAAAATAATAACAACTTTGAAAAATGAGTTCAAGTAGATATCAATTTCTCAAAGCACTATATAATAATAATAATAATCGTGCAAGTATATGCCAACAATATATATGACATACAATGTCAACTCAATAACATATCCAACTTTGCAGAAAATCACATAGCCATCAAATTAAGTAGCACACATGTCCATTAAGAAAGTTAACTAATAACTAATAATCAAAATATAAGTCCATAGTAAGAATGGATGCAAAGTCGTCCGAAATAAAATTAATCTACGATACCAAAATAAACATTTGACGATCAATCGTCAAACTGAAGTAACCACTTGGGCCAAGCAACATGACCTCCTACATCAAACTCTCCAAGGGTATCCACATACCCATCAGGCTTAATCAATGGACAAGTAGGGCTAAAAATTTGAGACAATAGAATTTTATAAAGCCCGTCTCCCAACACAGCCCCATGGATGAGAACTGTAGGATTGATAGAAACCACCTCACCACGAGCAACTCTAGTCTCAATAACGCCATTCAAGGTACATTTTTTGTTGAGATGAGGGTTAGGTGGCTGCAAATAAGATTACACAAATTTGTTTATTTTATCAATAAAATAAGATATATGTTAAACTTAAATGAGTATAAAAGTTTTAAAATTTCATACCGAGAGAAGAACCTCACATGGAACCGAAGTTGGTTATGAAGAATTGTAACTCGATCCCTGAGACATGCTTTATAGGTGGATTATGTCAAAGCCCAACTAAAATGTAACTATATAATATATTTTTTCGCATAACTAAAATGATATTTAATATAGGAAATAGTAATTACCATAAGCAATTTTAGGTTGTCCTTGACTTCTTTTAGATCTTTCCGATCATAGGTCAGCTCCAAATTCGTGTTACGCAAATCCTCATTTTGCTTTAGCAAATGCTTTGTTTTTTTCAGTATAATCGGACAAACACCGGTACCAAGTGCAATCATACGTCCTTTACGGTCTTTATCAATTGTCTGTATAAAATTAAATTAAGTATAAGAAACATAAAATATACCATTTAATAAATTAAACAACACTTATACAACTTAAGGTTTTACCTTCGCAATAGAATCATCCACACTTGTTTTAGTTTTAGAATCCAAACGTTCACACTGCCTTATCTTTTCCTGGACAAATCAAAGGAAACATTAGTACCTCATGATTATACTAGCAATAAAATTAACTACTTTTGTAATAGCTAAAGTAAAAAGACTGAGTAGCTCACTAACAACTAATACTGGGCACTGCACAATTTTGTCTTTCTTAGTATGTGCTTTAATGAAGCAATCAGATTTCGGCACCAGTGCTTCAGACTTCAATTTCTTCTCTTGGGCCTACGTATGCAAACATTTGTAAACTAGATGCATGGACATTAGTAGATAAATTAACTAGTCAAGCCAAAGTATATTAGAGCAAATAGATTAACAAGTAAGGTCGAAGTAATTAAATAAAGCAACTAACCCAAGTTATTAAAAAGTTAAACCAGTAACTAAGAAGAGATTATACAACAACTATTGCTTCAACTAACCCATTAATAGAGTATTAAAACATTATGCCTTTTTATGGGAAAAATAACCATCTTATGTCATGAATTCTAATTTGTCTTTAAGCACGGAGGGGTTTTATGCTAATCTCCAACCCATAAAATTATCATGTATGAACTACATGACATCATTCAAGGTCTAAAGTTGGCTACTACTTAAGGTATTTGAAAAAAAAAGTCATGGCAGACGCTAACTCTGTAATGATATAAAGTATTAAAGGACTCGCAACTCTCCCATTAGGAGAACAAAGGGCACACTTGTAAACTACACACTTTAACCTGCTCGTGCAGAAAATGATGATTTTGAGGATTATAAAGTTTCCAAAACAAGGACTGCCTTCATTAAGATAAAAGATCCAAATTTGTAAAATAAAAGAGCAAGCTACAACAGTATGGTAGTTGGAAGGTACACCCCAGATAACTATCAAAACTTTAGAAGGACTTTGGATGAGAATATAAGCAATAGATCAAGTTGTTAATGAAAAATATTTTTGTCCGTGTATCTATTTAGATGATCCTAGCAAAGACCATTAGATGCCTAAGAAGGATTATGTTGTTATGGCATTAAGGAATGTAACTAACGGAGGAAAACCAAGTCTATGTAGATCAGTGTCGTTAACTGCATATTCTAATAGGAGGCAAAAAGAAAATTCTACTGAATGTGGAAAGTAACATGAGATGATAACAATGATTATCACCCAGGAAGGATTCTTGATGATTGTAAAAAGGCATCACATGTTCCATCCCATAATCATGTCCTTGTACCAGAAATAGGCTCAAGTGAAGTGGATCTTTCAGAAAGAGTATTGAACCATAGGGCTACCCACCGTATTCCATAGGGCTACAACACAGTCCTAAACCTTAACCAAGTGGCCAACGTAAAAGTCTGCTAAACTTCTATGTATCGGCGGTTATTTCTTTTCCTGCCATATACCATAGACCCATTCCTTCGAGGAAACCTGCCTAGATTCTTTGCCTTTCTTTCCTAGCTAGCGTTCGGTGCTTGTAGAGATGTTATAGGGTCAGCTACAACACATGCCACTTCAAAGCTAGCTAAAAAGCATTACCAAAATAAAGGCGGGTGCATGTGGCTTTGTCTTAACCACTGGGCTTCTAAAGCGTTTAGCTATAGGAAGACTACTAGGTCTGCTACCCTTTAAAAAAGCTTTCAGGGACTTGCGTGCGGAATTTCTTGATTTGGTTGGGCTCCTGAGCTACTTGACCCGCGGGCATCGACAGCTTCTACAGGTCATAATTGTTTTGGTTTGTTTATTTAAACTCTAGTCCGGTGTCCGTGCCTAAACCCCACGATTTCCTACCAAAAAAAAAGCAAGCAGTTTTCCCAATTCCCAGATAACTTCAAAACTAAAATAAAAACTCACAATATTATGTCTAATAACAGCCATGTTGTTTCTACCCACGCATGCAGGAGCCTTCAGTTTCTTCCGATTGGCACTATTCTGCTCACTTAAAGCCTACAATGCAAAATATATTAGTAACAAACTAATTAAATAACAATTCTTATAAATCATTATTTATATATTAGGACAAACCTGGAATGCAACAGAATTGCAATAGTCTACAAACGTACGCCAATCGTTAATATTAACAAATTCAGGGGCAACGCCAGCTTTCACCACCGTGGGATTTTTGCCTTTCACATACTTCGTATGCAAATCACTCTTAAAATTTCTCCAAACTGTTATGATCCTATCTCTCATGTACTCACGAGAGACATCCGGCATATCAAAATTCCCCTGGGAAAGATTACAAAGAAAAAACCCCAGAATAAAGCATATAATAAAGTAACAAAATTCATTCAATGCAAAGTATATTTAAATAAATTGGATCTTACCTCTAAATGGTTCATTATATTTTTTATGTTATCACGTGGCACTGCCTTAATGTCAGCATAGATGATTGGGATGTGTGTACGAGTTTGAACGCCAAGAGTTGTAACCAAATCATGATGATTTTGATCTCCCTTATTTGGCTGGCCCAAATAATTTACGTTTACAAATTTTTTCTTGCCATTGAGCAACATAGTTGGACCGCGAGAACGACCCCTTTTCCTTCCCACAATTGGAGGAGATGATGACGAGTCTCCTAAATTAGGAACGGTATTTTCATTTTTTACAAAAATTATGTTAATTGCAGATAGTGAATATTATATACTACTAATAAATTAAACCTATATTACCATCCCCCCTGTGACCATCATATTAATCTCGTGCGTGTTTTGGGCGTCCATTAATCTATAAGAAACCCGAAGGGAAACAGTTGATAAAACAATAGTAATTGCATTTTACAAGAACAAAATTATACTAGCAAAATAAAGTACAACAATAATTTTTTAAATACCTGATGTTGAGACCTCAAAGTACATAACCTGTTACAGAGTGGTTAAAGAGAGGTGAATCTATGATTTTGAATAGCAAAAACTAGATTATAAGCAAATTACATATTTCTAAGGCAAATTACATATGACATTACTCGATTTAAGAAAGAAAAAAATCAAATTTTTGTAATTACCCAAAACAACACAAGCTTGTTTAGTTTAGAACCAATTGAAGAATTTTAATTGACCCCATATTTCTTTGATTTTCTAATTATGGAGAGAGGCTTAGTACCTGATGTTGATTCCCAAGTTTCTTAAACTCCTTTTATCTCCTACAACTTGAAAAATTGGGTAAAACATGAAATTTGTAAGATATAAATTGAGAAAAGGAGAAGTTGCAGAAATACAAGGGGAAAAGAGGGAAAATTGCCACCAAAATTCAACAAAACAATGGGGAGAAAATCCCAAATACGAAAATGATAAATGTAAGAGGTGATGGTCGTGATTGGGTTCTTTTTGCGCCAACTTAAGGCGAGGAGATCGTGGTGAAACATCTTCATAAGAGAGGAGAAGTGGAATCGTGAGAGAAAGGGAGAGAGATGAGGAGGGAAAAAGTAAATCGTGATTTTCTTGAGGGCAAAAAGGACAGTGAATTAAAAGATGCCAAAGACAACGGAAAACCGTATCCGTATAAATTGTTTTAGTCCAACCACAGCAAACATAGTGTGTCGCTAATTCCCTACAAAAAATAAACCAAAAATAATATATTAATAAAAGCAACAACGACACTTATATCTTTCGTTGACAATAGAAGACCGTCGTAAATTACTGACAATGATAACCTGTCCCTTAAAGGTAAGGTAGTCTGTCCCCGAAAGCCCTTTTTTTTAGTGTACAGAGTTAAACCCTCATGTCTTTGGTAACCTCGTAAAAAATCCATCGAAACGTCTCTCTAAGGGCTAACTGAAATAGATAAATTAAGGCATGTAAAGACCTGTATTTTGCTCTTTCCCTATAGTCGTCGTGCATGAATAACACCTCCTAATAAAGGCATTGACGTCTCTGCACATATTATCCTAGAAGTAGTTCTCTCTCATCAATGTCATAGTCTTGCATGATGACCCCAAAATGATCTTCAAGACCACCCGCATATATATCAGTAATCAGCCGCTCACGCACAGAAGACACTGGGATACAAAGGGTCATTCCCTTGAGCAAATATCCATCCTGAATAGTATAATCATCATGAGATCCCTGGTTTTGACTACATGAATAAAAAAATTGGCCTAAAAACACATCTGAAGAATTCAAGTCGCGTAACTCAGAAAACTCAAGCACTTACGAGCGAAGAGTAAATAATAGGTGAGCCATCCAGCTAATTTTGTCAACAAACCCATTCTTCTTACCCTTAATATGCTGAATGTGATAATCAAAGCTCTGGAGATAACTGAACCACTTTGCCTGCCTATCTGTCAAAGTTCTCTAGTGGTTGTGCACGTATTAGAGCGCGCCATGATCAAAATGAATAACGAACTCCCTATGAACTAAGTAGTGTCTCCAATGTTGTAATGTTTGTATTACGGCCAGCAACTTGATATCATAGGCACGTACTATAATTTAGTTGTTCTTCAGACAATTTTTTACTAAAATAAGCGACATTCTTCCTAGACTGGGATAACGTTGCCCCGATCCCCGTTTTTCAAGCATTTATAGTAACCTCAAAAGCCAGTCTAGAGAAATCTGGTAATGCAAGAATGGGAGTTGTAGTGAGCTTTTTGTTTAACCAATCGGAATGCGTCATCAACCCCTTGCATCCACTTAAAAGGCACATTCCCTATAAGGGAGGTAATATGGGCCATAATACTGCTTAACTCATCAATAAAAGGAAAACTTCGTACCTATGTAGTTTTGGTAGGAAATGGCTAATTCCTGATAGTATCTACCTTTTCTTCATCAACCCGAATCCCCTTCGACAAACAAACATACCCCAAAAATTGCACTGAATCCACGAGAAATGAACACTTTTTCAACTAAAGAAATAAGCGGTGTTAAAGCCTACAAACCCTCTCTACATGAACAAGATGTTCCTCTCTCGTGCGGCTATGAATGAGAATATCATCAAAGTATACCACTATGAACTTCTTTGTAATACAATCATGTAGAGCCTCCGTCATCAAACACAAAAAGTGGATGGTGCGTTAGACAACCCAAAAGGCATAACCAACCACTCTTAGAGACCATCATTGGTCTTTAATATGGTCTTCCATTCATCCCTAGGCCGCATGCGAATCTGATAGTACCCACTTTTGAGATTGAGTTTGGAAAAGAACCTCCCACCATAGAGATCGTCAATAATATCCTCTAATCGTAGAATAGGGAATTTGTACTTCACCGTTATCTTATTTACCATCCTGTAATTAACACATATTCGATAACTCCCGTCCTTTTTAGGGACCAATAGGGTTGGAACAACTACTCGGAACATACTCTCTCTCTTAAGACCCCTTTAGCACATAACTCTACAACCTGCCTCTATAATTCTTCATGCCTCGCTGGAGGCATACAGTAATAGAGTAAATTTAACAACGGAGCCCTTGGGATCAAATCAATGTTGTGATGAATATCTCGTAACCATAGGAGCTTTGGTGGTTAAGGTTCCTGACATATACATATATATATATATTAGGAAACCGATCAAGTAGCGGCTATAAATTCTCAGGAGCTGCTGTAAGAGGTATTGACATCGCACATACCAAAGCATAGGCAATTCCCTGTAGATGTTGTCCCCACTGAGTCGCTCTCACTAGCGACTTGTTTTGGCGTGACTCCAGTTAACGTTATTTGTCCAGTCAATGCTCTCTCTGTGTTAACCGGATCGTTGGATTGTTTGGAGACCTCTTCGTACTCGATCGTCTCCAAATTTTGATTGGAATCATGTCCCAATACTCTTCGAATTCGTGGCATAGGTTTTGGTGCAGTGTTGATTTTCTTTAGTTGGACTTCATGATGTTTGGAATTGACAATTGAGTGAACTTCTAGCATCAATGTCACGACCCCATGGTGGGACTTTGATCGAGAACCTTTCAACACATCTCCGTCTTTCCTACCATCAATCGTACGATGCCCTTCTCTTTTCGTCGTCTCCTTGTAATGGTTTATCTCTAAGCCTACTCCATCGAATCCCATTGATTCCTCAATCACAACACCCGCCTCTAACCTTGCAATTTCGATAATTGCTCGTATGCACTTAGAAAACCTAGAATTGGTCATAGTTATGGTACCAAGTTGTTACAAATCACATTCGCGTAAGCACCAAAAATTAATAGAATTAGAAAACTATGATTTCTAGAGTTTACCCTGTAATGACGTATTTTTTGGAAGGATAATCTTCGCCAATACTTTTTATAAGGATGGTGCAGTACTAAACTAAAACAAATAAGATTTTACGTGGAAACTCAGTAAAAGCTAAAAAAAACCATGACCTCGAGGAGGATTTTTATGTAAAATCCAATAGGTTGCTAGTTATTACAAGTTGTGGAGTGACAGTAAAGTAATGAAGTATGAGTAATAATATTTTGGATTTGAATCTTCTGTTCTCTGCCTGTATTTATAGTAGATACATGTAGTTTACAAAAAGAAAAACAGTTTTCTATTTCGAGGGTAGTAGGCAAACTTTGTGGATCTCTAACGGATCTTTCTTGACCAGGCACAATGACTACTTTTAGTAGGTCGAAGACTTGTGGTATCTTCTCGAATGCTAGACTGTCTTCGACTATGTTATGTTGGCTTACCCTTGTCGAATATGGGAAATATGTTACTACAATTACCCCATTCTCGATAGAAATACTTGTGGTTGTGTCGAAAATAAATTGGAATCTGAAGAGGTTGCCGAATATTTAAAAGTCTTCATGATGTCATTTCGGAGGTCAAAGTTAGGTGAATTTGGTCATGTTTTACTCGAGGAACATTTAATGCGAAACATTGAACTGGAAGTGAAGGTTATAAATAAATGGTGTAAGGAGGGAATGTTAGGTAGTTGATTTGGAAAGATGTCGTCTCAAATATAGCGTAGCAAGTGGCCTGAGGATGAAAACAGTTACCGTGACGACCAAGCATAGGTAAAGTGTTTTTGTAAGTCTTTATTTTTTGATCTTGTACTAGTTGTCATCATGGTGGGGGGATTTGGGGGAGGTAGATTTAGATAGCGTTTTCACATAGGGTATCCGAAGGTATTGAAGCTTATTAAATTTTTGAAAAAGGGGCTACTTCTCATATTGAAGATGATGATGTGAAGGTTGGCTGGGTGTCCTAGGATCTTGTCGATCCAAGGTATCTTCTTGCATTTTTCTGTTGCCGTTCTTCTGCAGGAGCAGCTTTGTTTAGAAGTTTCTTGACCTGAGATTCATTGAGTTTCTTAGGATATCATTGGCCTTGTTGCCAGAGCTAATGTCTGATTATGGTGATAAGAAGCAATAATGTCATATTCAGGTGAAAAGAACCAAAAGTATTAGTCCTGCATGTCGAATAAAAGAATGCAATGGAGTTGGTGTAATGTAATCGAAAGAGTGAGTTGTCGAATGTAAAATGTAACAGATAGTTTATGAATAAAATATATTTTTTGACTTCTTGTTGTTTTTATAGTTTTGTTAACTCGAAGTGTTAATTAAACGTGTAATCAAATTATTTTGATGTCAAAGTAGATTGTGTCGAATGTAAATGAATTTCGATTGTAATAAATTTTGAAGTATAAATTGATGTGTGGGGCCAAGAATGAATTTTGAGGTTGATTGATTTGACTTTGGAAATTGTAAAGTTCCAATGAGAAATAAATGTGGATGGGGTTGACTTGGATTTTGTTGGAGTATAAGTACCCCGTGTACACAGTTAAATTTAGAGTTGTGTTTGGAGAAATGGTGAAGACTAGGGTTCAAGTACAGAATAAAGTTTTCAGCCTCGTTCAAGCTAAGTATTGGGAATTCTATAGGCGGTACTTCATAAACTGGTGCGTTAATTATCAAATGGAAGAACCTATTGAACCGAATTATGAAGGAATGAGTGAGGCAGAGGCGAAGGATGCGGAAGAGGATTTTTAGTTTCACTGCCAACTTGAATTTTGGAGTCCTTCGGAACGTGTTAGTTATATGTATACTCGTGCTAAAATGTTGGTTAGGAAGGAGGATGTTGCTGTGATTAGGAATATTTGAGGGCAATTTTCTTTTGAAGTAGTCAGTGTAACGATCGAATAATTTTGTATGGTGAAATAGAATGAATTTGTTTGTCAGATTTGTTGTCGATGTTTGTAATGAGTAATTTTGTCGAATATTTTTGACTTGTGTGATTGAATTACAAGTATTAATACAATGTTGGATGTGGGTAATCGGGATGTCGAATAAAATTTTGAATTTTGAATTGAATGTTGAAGATTTTCCCGAGAATAATGGGGAACGTAAATAATGATAAATATGTCGAGGTAATGATAAAATTTTAAAAATGGCTAGATGTACTCCTGTAGGTGACATTTGAAAGTATAAGGAAATAGATGTACAACATCTATTTTAAAAAATAGGTTGTGCTTTGTCGAGTATGGATATGCCAGAGGATGTTCTTTGAGATATGGAAGGGTTGGAGCAACAGTACATGGGTATGTTAGCTTTTAGAAGGTTAAGATTCATAGACTTTGAGAAAAGATGTGTAAGACGTTATGCTCGAGTACTCGAACGGTCGTGAAGTGGTGCAATAAACAGTCGCGTGGGGTTTATAATTAGTCTCGTGGTAGGCGATTGTTCATATTTCACAAACTCTAAAAAAACTTTGATAGTGCGAATTCTTTGTGCTCGTCACTAGAATCATTATCAATAATTGGGAAATAGGAGATTGGTATTTTAATTGAGAGAGCAAAACGGGCGAAGTAGAAGGAACCGAGGCAGTGCAAATTCAAGATTAGTAATTTTTGTTTTTTTGTATGATATTTGAATAATTTGTTGTAACCTTGTGTAGATGTAGGTATGATAAGTATAGTATTAGAAGGAATTTATAATATGAAAGATGGATTAGAAGTAATTGGAATCTTAGGGTGGTAGGGTTTTGATGACAAAAGTTTTGATTGTGATGGTTAAAGTTTTTTGTTTCTGCGGTAATGCAGTCGTAAATGGTTATAATGTATTGGAGAGAGAGAGAGAGAGTTTGTGAGAAATGGGTGGTGAGGAGGGGAGAAGATTATTGGTGGGCGTCGATGTGAGTACAACGCGACTGTAAGGAATTGTTGGGATTTCTGTGAGATTGCCGAAAATAGAGTGTTGAATTAGGTGTTATTTGGCCGATTTTTACACCGGAGAAGGTGTATTTCGAATCTTTTGAATAAGATGGTTTTGGCGGGAAATAGGCGAAGTTTTAGTCGAGAACTTTGAGATTCCTGAACTTCGACAAAAAGAAATGTTAGTATAGTAATCGATGTTAGGACTTAGAAAAAATAGTAATGAAAAATTGTATCAAGAACTAAATGTAGTAAGTGTATTCGAGTAGTAATGAAATCCATCAGATAGTAATGATAATATGAGAGAATGATCTGTTGGAGAGTAAATTTGACAACTATAGAATATGAACATATGAACATATATAATGTATCAAATATGATAGATACTAATTGTTCTAAAAAATAGAATCTGATTTCAGGTTCTTAAAAATGGCTGAACCAATTTAAATCGATGATAAAAATATATATGAGGACCTTCAAGATGTAGAGCCCTTGGTGATCGATGTAACTACCTGTGCTCAACAGTTGGGTGGTAGATATGGGGTGGGGTCGTGTAGTGCAAATATAGCTAGTATCGACCAGTTTAGAGTGGCACCTATGATTGTCGAAGTTTATGACAAGGAAGGTACCGAGATAGATGTGGATTATGAGCCACAGCTAGTGATCAAGAAGGTAGTGGGGGTGGTGAGGAAGATATTGAGGAGGGTGAGGAAGCCTGTTATAGAGAAGATCCAGAAACAAAAGAGATATTGAGCTTCAAGAAGAAGTATGGTATTCCGCAAGATATTAGATGAGTATCAATATGATATGACTGACCAAGAAATTCTATTGGGTGGGATTCTCGATCATCGAGAACAAATTAAAAAGGGTTGAAAGCTTCCTCTTCGAGCTGATCAGATGAAGTTGTTGAATTTCTTTGATGTGGTACCTAGTCAGTTTAACCCAAACGTGTATGACCTGTTTCGCGTATGTGGGGCGATAAACGGTCAATTAAAGGCAAGGGGGGAAGAGTTAATCGCAGTGGATGATTTATGTATGTATTACACACTCAGAATAAACCCGAAGAAGGTAGGATACCATTACTTGGCGAGGTTTTTGAAGAGACCGATGTTCTATGATATGGTGTCAACAGGAGGGCGGTATAGTGATGAACGTCTACTCATTTTTGGGAACTACGAGTTCGACAAGAAAGATCTGGGGGAGCCTTAAAAATAAAGACTTTTCATTTAGATTTGTGGTTAGGTAACGTAAATGTCGATGTTGTAGTTTTGATTTTATGTCTAAAGTCGCCAATACTTTTTGTAATGGCGTATTTTTTGAAAGGATAATCTTCGTCAATACTTTTTGTAAGGATGGTACAGTACTAAACTAAAACAAAAAATATTTTACATGGAAACTCAGTAAAAGCTGAGAAAAACTACGACCTCGAGGAAGATTTTGATGTAAAATCTAATAGGTTGCTAGTTATTACAAGTTGTGGAGTGACAGTAAAGTAAGGAAGTATGAGTAGTAATATTTCGGATCCGAATCATCTATTCTCTGTCTGTATTTATAGTAGATACATACAGTTTACAAAAAGAAAAACAGTTTCCTATTTCGGGGGTAGTGGGCGAACTTCGCGGATCTCTAACGACTCTTTCTTGACCAGGCACAACGACTACTTTTAGTAGGTCGAGGACTTGTGGTGTCTTCTCGAATGCTAGACTGTCTTCGACTATGTTATGTTTGCTTACCCTTGTCGAATCTGGGAAATATGCTACTACACACCAAAAAACTCTCACAAAAATAACTACATTCTACTAGTATTCCACAATTTGTAGAAGAACTCTAAAATAATTGAAGAATAGAAATAAGAACATTTTGAGATTTCGAGGAGAAAACCCTCCTCTATGATTTTGTGCCTTCTTATTACTTTAAAAAAAGAATTACAATGCGAAAGGTTTGCCTCTTTTAGGGTTACAAGACCTATTTATAGAGTGAACCTATAGTTCTACTCGAATTATAATATAATTACTACTCGAACTAGGTTAGCTAATCCTACTCGAACTGGGATCAAAGTTGGTCAGTCGTAGAGGAAAAATATCACACCAAAATGTTTGAAAAGTCTTGAATAAACATAGATCCCTTAGGCTTTATCTGTATTGAGAAACAGACGTAGAATATAAAAGGGTATTTAGATCCTTGTGGATCAACTAGACAAGCTCCTAACATATATAGCTAAAAGAGGATCATGCACTCGTGGGTAGACGATCCACGATCTACCACTTAATAATGACTTATAACTCATTCATTAAAAAACTCATCATTGATCGGTATTTTAAGAACTCTTATTTAAATTTCAAAATATCCCTGGTCGAATTTTTTCCCTCACACAAATATACTTGAGTACCCTGTTTTTCTAACTAAAACTAAGGGTAGTAATTTAGGAGCCATTGGTCACTACATATAAAAATGGTTATTAGCTATGAAAAAATACCAATCGTTAATTTTAAATTAACAACTGATATTACTGTATATTGTCAAATGACTGAAGGTAGTGAATTACACTAGGCATAATGAAAATAATATGAATCTACGAACGCGGAAGCTTAATTCGTATTCGATTAACACTATGTTTGAACTAAATTTCTACTATGGTTAATTAAGAAGAAAACTAACTCTTTCATAAACAAAACAACTTTACTAACAACTGAATAACAAATAACCTAAATTTTCACTTTTTAATATAAATAGAATTATACTTAAATTGGGAAAACTTTATTTTTAACATTGTGTTGGTTAAATAAACAAGTCCCTAAAATCTACTTAATATCTCTAGGAGACTTGAATCAAAATAATTTAAATAAATGTAATGCGTCGACGGTGAGAACGACTATTAAATGACGATTCACATCAGAAAAGCACAGATGTTACAAAACTTGTTTTAGTGTTCTTCTTCTTATTTTTCTTCACATCTCTCTTGCTTTCTTCCCTCTACTCTTTTCTCATTTCTTCTCTTCTTTTACTCTCACTCTCTCTCTCTCTCCCCCTAATCTTTACCCATCTCCTTAATTCTTCATCTCTCATCTCTCATCTCAGGGTCGTTTTCCCTCGGGTCATTACTAGTATTTATAAATGTGGCATTCTTACAAAAAGTTAGATACGTCGTTCTTTATGAAATGTGTGGTATTTCTGAACAATGAGTTACACAGAAGCCAAAAAACACCTCCTCTAAAGCTTTCGTATAATCAACGGTTCGTGATGTTTGGTCTGATGATGGGCTACCCCCAAACCCCATTTTCTGAAACAATTAAAACTATCCCTAAATACAAACATGACCGAGTTTCAATGATGGTCTCTGGTTCATGTTCAGCAATAAGAATCACATGTGGGTTGAGAAAGGGAGCGAGAAAATCTTTGTGGAGGTCGAGAGTGTTGTCTACAGAAGCTATACAAGCTGTTCAATCGATTAAGTTGGCGAAATCTGCGTCCAAACTAGAGGAAGTATTTGGTAGTAGACTGGGTAGACTGTTGAAAGGAGACTTGTTGGATACATTGGCTGAGTTGCAAAGACAGAACGAGTGGGAATTAGCCGCGATGGTATATCTTAATATTATTATGTATCTTGCAAAACTATAAGAAAGACTTAAAATTCAGCTCAAGGGATTAATAGTTTCAAACATTATAGATTTCAGATGAAGTATATTAGGATTATCAATATCATGGAGAGTTTTGGGGTGAGATTTTTTACTCTTTTCTAAAGGAATACTACCTGTCCTTGTTCCTCATTTTAGATCATTCTCTTCAAACTTTTTGTTTCAATTATCACAAATTGGCTACACTAACATCCTCTTTCAGTAAACTGACTAGCTTCCATACTCACCAATGGAAGGATGTTAGATTGTACTAGTAAAGGTGTGACATCTTTCTACAAGGCTCTTCCACTTCAACCTCTAGCTTTTATACTCACTCTTAACATCACAGAACAAGAGAGGTCATAGGACCACCTCACTGACACCCCAGAGTTTACCTCCATAGTATTTAAATACCATGTTCTTACCATCAAATTTCCAGACCCCACAATGTCGAAAGAACCTCTACAGCTACATTTGCACCCAACACTAAGTGGAAAAGCTAGCACCAAACTTCACTTGATAATCACGAATGACCCTTCCACCACCATACTCCCCTCAGATACCCCATCCATGCTTTATGAGGAACACATTATGTTTGCATCAACCTACTAGTCTAGGCTTCTTGAGAGAGATCCGGTATGTAGTTAAACTCATAACTTGAATATAGAATGATTCAAAACAAGAAAGGGACCTCTTGTGCATAATAAAAATTACAAGTACTTTAATCCATGCAGCTGGAAAGGTTTTCCATGGCATAAAACATCAATAATTCAATTTATATTCTAACTATATAACTCAATATCTATACATAAGACAGGTAGTCCAAGAAACAACTCACCATGTGCTTAAATTTTTGTAGCCAAAACAGAGTTCTTCAGCAGAGTGGAAGATTAGGACATTCAAAACTGAATAACCTACTAAAAGTGCAATTTATATCTTGTTATACGTTTTAATGGAAGAACATATTTAACCAGAGTGAAAATTACATATTTCCTGTGTATATTTAAGCCTTGAAATGGAAATCAAGATGAGATAACATCACTATGGTCTATTATTTTGCCTAAAAAAAAGGTTAGACCAGCCCCATTCACAGCCAAAACACAAAATCTCCAACCCCCTCCCCCCCCAAAAAAAAAAAAAAAATTAAAATAAATTCAGGGACTCCGCCCCCCGAATCCGATCCAAACCAGTATCTTAAGCTTAGCCCCCCACTCTAAAACGATGGCTCCGTCCCTGGTGGGTAGTGCATGTGATTTTAATCTACATAGGTAGCAGGAGTGAGGTCTGAATGGAAGTGGCACTTTGGTAAAAATTCTTATCGTAGATAAACAGGCGATATCCTTATATGTTTTATTGTCAGATTCCATTTTCTCAAACCCCATGCTGGCTAAGGGGTTTTATAAGAAAGGTTTACAAACTGATGAATTTTGAACACGTTTATGAAACAAGCTTCGGTGTGTTTCTTTTGAGCCCAAACAAGTTATGCGGATAGGTGCAGATGCATAAATAAAATTAAGACTGACTATAGAGAGTTAAGAAACATTCAGTATGTTTTTATAATATCTCAAATTCTCGTGTACTCGTTCATTTTACAACTCAAGAGATATACATGTTTTGGAAAATGCCCATTTTGCTTCTAGACTTCATTATGCTGCCAGTAAGTTGATTCATAGTCCCTAAGTGCATGCAATCTTTGTCTTATAATGCATGCATGCAGACATTTAGACTCTTCGTATTGTGCAGAAGAATTGCTAAATAGAGTTCTTAGCTGTACTGCAAATAGCCCTAGATCAATGTCAGCTTATTTTGGTTTTCATTCATCTACACATTGCATTTGTAGGTGTTCGAGTTTATGCACAAAAAGCTGTTGTACAAACCAGACCTTTCCCTGTATTATGACATGATATTCTTATTTGGGAAAAACAAAATGATTGAACCTGCGGAGCAATTATTCCTCGAACTAAGAAACGTGGGTTTGGAACCTGACAGTGGAACTTACACTGAGATGATCGGAGCATATTTACAAGTTGGTATGGTGGATAAGGCGATGGAGACATACATATCAATGAAGAAATCAGGATGTTCACCAAATAAGTTGACCTTGACCATATTGATTAGGAACCTCGAAAAGGCTGGGGAGGAAGAACTAGCATCAATAATAAAAAATGAATGTGCGCAGTATGTGGAATCGCCAAAAAAATTCCTTGAAGAAGTCGGCAAAAAATATGTAAGGATCTCCGCTAGACTCTTTCTTATGTATATGCAAGATTGTTTCATACTCTATGTTTTATCTGTTGTCTTGACTACACATTTAAATACAAAGGGTGTAACGGCCTACCGAACGCCGGGCAAATCCACCCGAGCGTTTTGAGATCTGTCCGGATATATATGTTCTCTATATCCTAATATAGTTGCACGCCAAGTTTCGTCGAAAACGGATTCAGTTAAGGGGGCGAAAAGGGCCAGTACGCTTCGTCTCATGTTTTAACGTCCTTTTGGAATTTGACTATTTACTTAGTAGCTATATTAAGGAGGAACCTTGGTCCAATCCTCCCCATGACTAAAAGAGCTTTAATGCTTGGTCATCAAGGACCCCGGCTCATGGGCCATCTACAAGGGATAGTCATGAGTTCTCTTAGGCCTAGGGAAGGCCAGGGGACATTGCCTCGCAATGCGGGCCGGTTTTCCAAAGAGGGCTTTATATGGCGCCGCTATTCCCCACGGGCTATCCGAGATGCACCGCCCCTTACAGATGGACAATATAATTAGTCCAAGCTCGTCGCCCCTTCATATATGAGTCCCTCATTTGGAACCCGACATATTGAGCTACCCTGATCTGCTACAGGACAAGTGTGCTTTCCGTACCTCGTGCGCGTCACGAGAGATTATGCTGTAGGGATTACTGAGGGAACCTTCAACGTTGTTGCCTATTCTGAATACATATTCGATGACCTCTCACGAGTATCCAGGATTATCCGGATGTCGCTCTAGCATCCGTGGGTTATATGCCACTGGCGCGCTGCGCCCGTGTTGATGGCTGGTACACGTCGACCGCATGTCCGTGTACGCCGCACGGTCCCTTATTCCGCTGTGCTCCGGGCACTGTAGAGGCAGTCCCGAGCTGGGGCGTGACAAAGGGTACTAGCTAAACACACTTATGTGGAATGATAGCTCCATAAAAGTTTAGACCAGTTTCAGATTTTATCGTCTGCAGCAATAAACTCTTGGACTTGAAACTATACTTCTAGGAGGCGTCTATTTGATGAAGAAATGATCCATTGCTAACTAATTACATCAGTAGCTTGGTATTGCCCACCCAGACCCGAATAGAGCTGATAGAAAATTACATCAGTAGTAGGTTTCATTTAGCATGGGGACAATATCCTTATCTCTTAAGAAATATCAAGTACAACAAGACGGGCAACTCAAATAGATACATTGTCAAGATCGATCAAAAGAAAGCTTATGATTATGTGAGATGGGGGACTATCCTAGACACTATGAAAATCATAGGGTTCCTTGAAAGATTTGTTAGGTGTGAAGAGATGCATAACCACAGGTCACTATTCAATCATGCTAAATGGGGACCTGAAGGCTTTTTCAAGGGTCAGGGAGGATTAGACAGGGGGATCCCTTCTCTCCTATACGTTCCAACATACTGCTTGGAAACTTTCTCTTCACTCCAAAGTCCAAATGCAAAGACCCTCTTATCACACATCGAGTTATGCTGACGATTTGATGATGTTCAATGGGCTGAGGAAATGTCTGTCAATTCTCAAAAGGATGTCTGCCAATGGCTGATGAAATGTCTATATATATTCTCAAAAGGAAGCTTTGGAGTCAAATGCATTTATTTATTATTATTTTGAGTTGGAAGCTACTTGTGGGAATTGATCCTAGGACCTCTTGGTTTTTATTTTCCAAGCCACTAGTCCTACCAACTGAGCAAGCCCTCGTTGGTATTTTTTTTTTGCTGCTAGGCAAGCCGGTTTAATATAGAGATCCATAACCCTGAGTTTCCAACACCATGTCTTTCTGCTAACTTTAGAAAAGTACTATTATGTCTGGGGTGGAATTGAGATTGTGGCCAGTATACTCAACATGCCTATTGTTAAACTTTATATTACTTATCTGGGGCTTTCTCTTCTAGCCTCTCGACTGTACATCTCATATTGCCAACCCTACTTTGAAAGGATGGACAAAAATAAAAAATAAAAAATCTTAGGACTTCTTAATTTTTAACTTATGCACGTAGACTTCAGCTCACCAACTCTGTCCTTACTAGCTCTCAAATGTATTGAAACAGAGCTTTTGTGATCTCTACTTTAGTGATCAAGGCTATGGACAAAATTGGTAGCAGATTCTTGTGGAATGACCTTAACATGAACAAGAAAAACCATCTTATTAGATGGACTAATTTCTGCAAGCCTGAAGTGGAAGGAGGAGATGAAGTTTTGCCTCTATCTGCCAGTTGTTCTTCAAGTAGTTGCTTCAAAAAATTATTTATGGATGGAGAGGCGTCCTGGATTAATAGAACTGTGGCAATACCTTTTGTTATTCACTTCAATGACAATGGCTCTTCAACAAATTTCTGGCATAATGTCTGGAATACTATCGGCCCTATGGTAGAGTGAGTTAATAGTGTGGTAAGATACAACACCAGAATTAGGGATAAGAGCTTGATTTCTAATATATTGTAAGCTCATCAAACCTCTTCTAGGTTCTGTAGATAGAGTGATCTGGAACCCTGATCTTAAAGGAAAGTTTACTATGAAATTGGCATATGCAGTCATCACGAAGAGATGCACTAAAAAATAGTGAGTCAAAGTTGTCTAGTGCAAGGGAACCCAAGCATAGTTTTGTAACTTGGCTGATCATGAAGATTGAAGAAGGTGGTGATTACACAGGAAAAATTGGTTCAGAGGTATGCTCTCCCTACTTTTAATTGTGTAATGTAATAGAGGAGATGGTTACAAGATCAAAAATATTGATAGTTCGAAGCAAATGATGAATACCATGAAGCCTACAAGCACAAGGAGAACCCCCATTCAAGCTACTGTTCAGAATCGGCAATGGCATTACACCCCTCCCATTTGCAAACCCAATAAAAGAAGCACAATTAGATCCCTGTCCTAGTGGAGCTAGTACTAGTAGGCCTGTGTCAATGAATCTTTGATTTTTGATCTTTGATTGCCCTTTCTTTAACACAGTTTGATCTTACATTCTTAAGATGTTAGGCTTTAGAAGAAGGGTGTCGCTTGCTTTGAGGGAGTGGAAGTGGATTACTGACAACCTGCAAGGGGTTAGCTTCAGAAAGAAGATTGCTCAAGTTGTGCAAGCTTTATGTGCTACCACCTATTGGATATGGAAAGAAAGGAACTGTATGAACTTTACTGATGAATTAATTTTTAATTTGTTTGTGAAGGATTTTAAGCATGCATGAGCTGGGACTACAATGGACTGCAAGATTGGGTTTAGACGGATGATACAACTGGGAAAAGCCCAATAGTGGTTAAACTATGTAACATGTACACTCCAAATTCTTAAAAAAATCCGTGTCCAAACGTGTTGGATACTTGGACACACTGACACTCGTGTGGACATTCCAACGGACACTTCTTGCTTAGATCATTAACTTTTTGACATAACTCTTAAAAAGTTTCCAATTTTTATACATGTTATTTAACCCTACTAACTACTATCACTATTTTATGTTTGTTATAAGTTGTAAATTAACCCATAAGCTACTATCGTAATTATATATTCATAATATATTCACATGCAATAAGACACAATATAGGAAACGTGAAGAATGATACTATCTTATTGGGTATGAGGCCGTGTCCGCGCTTTCACTTATTTTGAAACCGTCGTGTCCAACACCCTGTACCCGTGTCGGACACCGACACGCGTACCCGTGTCAATGTTACATAGTTGTTGAATAATGCTCAACACTGATGGGATTGTTATTGAAGGAAACTATGGATGTGGGGGTATAATTAGAAATGATACGGGAGCGGGGCATGGAGTTTTCCATGCTGGCTCAACAAAAATTTATAAATGGGGACTTTAAGTCTTTGCCATGTTGGTGGGTCTACAATTGTGTATGGAAATGGGGTGCAAGAGAATTCAGTTGAGATCGGTTCTAAGCTTGCAGTCTCAATGGTGCGGAGAACCTTGACCATACTTGGAGGGTCAGACATGATTTCTATAGAATTAGAAGCTTAGTTCGAGAGCTTGGGGGATTTCATATCAAACATATTTTCCTTCAAAGTTGTTGTTTTTACCTGTTTAGGCTTGTTCAGGATGAAAATCCTGTATTTTTTGGGACCTTTGATGGAGACCTTGACAATCTTATGTATTAGAGCTTCCTACATTAGGATGTAACCTTGTTAATTATAATACATACCAGTAGGAGTTTTGCTTAAACGTCAACCTGCTTTTGCCAATTTTTTTTTTTTTCAAAATTGCGTAAATGTCAAAGCCAATGGTTTTATGTTAAGATTCCTTAACTGCCCAAAGCTACTGATTTTAAGCTGAGAGATTCTAGCTTGGGTGTTAGCTATCCTAAACAAGGACTTGGAGCTATAGCATTCAAAAGTCTTCACACTGATTCTAGGGCCATATTACTTGATAGTTTGTTTGTATATACTTCATAACCCATTTCTTACAGAAGAGTGTGTTACACGCCTGACTACAAACAATGAGAATATGAGTATATGATCATTATCAAATACCACATGTTAGCATTGTCTCGTACTAAAAATAATGTGAAGTTGACCCATTACCAAATACGTGTCATGTTCTCTTTAACTATTATTCCTCTATATATGTTGTCTTGATAAGTAAGATATATCATGTCTCTAACTCTGCAACTGTTCTCTTCCAGCCAAAGAGGAAGTCGCTTCAGCTTATCTGAGGACTTACGTACTTGGATATTTATGAGTTTTGGAAGATGTACAAACATGGTGTACAGCCTGGAAATTCGATTGAGCGACATGCATAAAGCAAGTTCTTGAGGGGATGTATATGATTACAGATTTGTTTCATGTAAATTTGTGAAAAAAGTCAAACTAAACCATGTATCTAATAACATGTTAGCCTCTGCATACAAATTTGAAATTTCAATAGAAGTCACCCGTTAGCACTCTATCTTATAATTTTTTTTGTCCAATACAATATTTTTGTGCTTGCTTTATTCAGCAACGTGCTTTTTTTTTGCAGATTGATCTAAAGGAAGAAGTAACTATTCCTTCACAGACGGAGATCTCTATCAGGCTAAGATTCAGTCTCCACTTAGGCTATGTTGTCAAGGTGCACAAGAGTTATATCCCTGCGCTATCTATGTACGTTGTACTGTAGTAACTGTACTGATTTCTTCGATTTATTCAGTTAAAGGCAAACTGATTCACCATTGTAAACTATGTGTGTACAATTTTTAATAGACATTACTGCAACTCTTGAACTCTACTACTAGTGCTTCATCCACCAATTCAACAGCATTCCTGCAAATGCTATGTCTTTGCTTTTAATCTAAACTTTGGAACCAAAGTGATATTTATGATTATGGTGTGCTCATTCTGTTCTATTGGGCCCTTATGTCTTATAAACTAAAATTTACGCCAAAGATAAGTATGGATTTGGGTTCGCATAGGTTTGGATTAAACCCTAAACCGGAGTTATGAACCATTTTCTGAAATTTGTTGGTTTTAATATTTTGGAATTTGATTCTCCTCTAGAACGTAGGGCCACCCGTCCAGTGATATCCCGTCTGACTATGTTCCTGATAGAATTGAGATAATGAATCGATACCGAATCGGATCATTTCTGATGTAGTCCGATTTCAGTCCCAACCCATGCCTGAAAAGTGAGGGATAAAGTAGAGTTTCATTATCAGATCTTGCACAAGAACTGCATGAGTACCAACTATTAAGTGTATCAAGTAGTGTGTCGTGGCTTATTTTTGTCCCACACTTTTTGTATTGCTCATTTACTTTGACTTCTCCTTTTGATCCTTCAAACACAAACAAACCCTCTCTACATGAACTCAACCTCTCATCTTTAGGTTTTGATTATTTTCACCATTTTGAGTTTGAGAATGGAAGGTAATGATGTTCCCACATTCTTCATCTGCCCAATCTCTTTACAAATCATGGAGGACCCCGTAACGATATCGACTGGGATCACGTACGATCGAGAGAGTATTCAGAAATGGTTCTTCTCCTACAAAAACACGACATGTCCCGTTACAAAGCAACCCCTTATTGATCATAACCTTACGCCAAACTCAACCCTCCTTCGGGTAATCAACTCATGGTGCACAGACCATTCATCAAAGATTGAAGTTCAACCGAAGCTGGGAGTGGATGTTTCGGTGATTCTTCATAAGCTTATTGATGAGGCAAGAGAACCCAAGTCTCAAATCAAGTCTCTTAGAAAGATCAAATTGTTAATCCAAGAGAACGATGATAACATGTTGTTTGTGGAGGAATGCGGTGTTGCCCTACTTTCATCATCTATTATCGTACAAGTTGTTCAAGGAGGGACTACGGAGATTTGCGAGAAATCTCAAGTTCTTGGCGAAGCTATGAGTGTGTTGTACCTTCTCAAGCGGAACTTGGATACACTAAAGAAGGTATCAGAAGATAACAACGGAGAACTTGTAGAAGCACTACCTTTGCTTATACAAGGAGGGAGTTACCAATGCCAAATCCAATCTGCACTTCTCCTAAAATCAATCTTCAACGTTCTGATTATTGCTTATTTCTTACTAACGTTCTGATTATTATTGGTATGAGAGACTAAGTTCGATATACGAAATTAGGTTCTTACATTTGGCGCCGTCTGTGGTAACGAAGCATTTAACCACAGTTCTCAGAAACAATAGATACTTACTCTCTTCACAGAATGTCGCTTCCAGACCAGAATACGCCAATTAGCCCAACAGAAGGAAGTGTCGTACTAGCAGAATTGCGAGCCACTCTACACTCTGAGACAGAAAGATGAGCCGTTCTGGAACAATAGCTGGTGGATGTGTGAGATACGTTAAAAGTTATGTAAGGACAATAGATTGTAACCCAGAAGAACAAATACGTGCCAACCACCTTACGAGTTTCCATTCGGGACAAGCTGGGACCTTGAGGCAACAGCCAAGGAATTGATGCTCGATCCGATCATAATCAGTTGGGAGTCGAACCCATACAGATACCGGGAGTATGACAGGAAATTGATGACGTTCCCGCTGAAGTCAGGCAAGCATATGACCTACATCGTAGAAGAGTTCGTATTCCTGCACGTGAACAACTAAGTAAAGGAAGTGGCAAACACATTCCTCAGGATGGACGCATCCCACATCAGACCATCACAGCTCGTCAGTACGTGACTCAGGAAAATGTCGAAAAGCGCATCAAATAATTATTTGAAGCTCAGGTTCAAGCCGCCAAAGGCATCCACAACAGACTACAGAAAAGCTCGATTGCTCAGGATTTGTTGGACGGTGAAGTTCCCGTCAGTTTCCACGCCCTAAAAATTCAAAAATACAGAGGAAATGATCCCGTGGAACGCGTCCAATAATTCCAAGACGCTTTAGGCTTGCATTCTACATCGAACCACATTTTATGTCATTTCTTTCCTACCAACCTCCAGGGCGAACTTTTGCGATGGTTTAACTTACTGCAAGAATGGTCCATTAAAACTTTCGAACAGTTGCGAGAATTTTTTGTCAAGAATTACTCGTACAACAAAGACAATGAGGAAAATCTATATTTTTTGTTCAGCCTTAAGCAGATGCCAGGAGAGAAGCTCAAAACATTTACTAAGAAATTTTTGAAGTTGGCCAGAAAGGTAGACCGACTTGATTAGAAAATTATTATTTTGGCCTTCACCAACGTTTTGCTCGTGGATGAAAGAGCGAAGGAGCACCTAATTCTAAAAAGGATGGTATCCGAAAGACAGAAGCCCCATAAGTCAACCCTAACAGCAAGAGATCAATCCACTTAACGAGATTTCAATCGTACTACAGATTTTGGAGGAGACAGAAAATGAACCAAGTTTAATGACGATCGACCTCGGAGAGGTGGTAATTTACCAAAACCATGTCTTCCCAACCTAACTGTCACAATAGACAACCTGTATCCCACACTACAGAAGGATAAGTTCTTCCGCAATGCCCAATACTTTTAGCCCATTGAAAGCAGGCTCAATTGCATACACCACAAAGTCTGACATCATGACATAGAACATTGCTTCGCCTTACAGAGACTTTTGGAATACATCATGGACGTAGAAAGTTACAAAAATGGGAATTACAAGCTTAATACAGAGATCGTACATATAGAAGGAGCAATTGAGGAAAAATATTTGTACCACATATCCCTTAGCCATTTTATCGAGACTTGCACAATTAACAGGTCGATCAAATTCAAAAGACGACATCTCAGCCAATGCCATGATTTGGCCATGGCCGATAAAGGAGCCCGGTTACTCCCCGCATCTAGTTCTCAACGAGCAGGGATCTCCTTTGAAGATTACAACGTTCGTCACGTCAAATTTCCTCATCATGACGCACTTATGATCATGTTGAAAATGAGAAATGCCGTACTACATACAATGATGGTAGATACTGGCAGTAGTATCGAACTACTCTTCCAAAGTATAATTGATCAGATGGGGTTGGCCGACAAAGTCTAGCCTAGTGATATCAACATCAGTGGTTTCAATAGCACCAAAGAAGAATGTGTAAGAAAAATTATACTTCCTATTACCGCAGGACTGGCGACGGTTGACGTTGTATTTTACGTTATAAACATAAAATCTCATTATTTAGGAATCATGGGATGTTGCTGGCTGCATAACATACGAGATATCCCATCGACCTATCATTTAGCGTTACGGTTCGATTGGAATGGCAACATCTACGAAATCAAAGGCAGTCAAAAGCTAGCTCGAGCTTGCAAAAATACTGTTACCATCGTGAAAGAACCACTAGCACAACAGATCGCATAACAATTACATAATACTACAGAGAACCAGCTACCAAGTGCAGAAATTATAGAATATGTCAAAATTAGTGGAGACAAATTGGGTACCTACATTGAGACTCTTTTACCCACGACAGAGTACAATACTCTTATTCTGTTTCTCAAAGACAATAGTGAAGTCTTCGTATGGACATTCTATGAAATGTCAGGCATTAATCCAAATTTGGCTTGCCACAAGTTTAGTTTAAAAGATAAGGCTGAGGCAATCAAACAGAAATAGAGAACTTTAGCACCAAGGCTACAAGAAGAAGTCAATAAAGAGATCGATAAACTCATTGAAGTTGGCTTTATTCGTACAGCCAATTACCCCGAATGGATCTCGAACATCATAGCAGTTCTGAAGAAAAATGGCAAGATCAGAGTATGCGAGGATTTCACAGACCTCAATAAACATACTCCGTCAACAATCTACCCGATTCTACTGTGGGACACAAACTTTTATCCATGATGTACGTCATATCAGGATACAATCAGATACCCCTTCTGCCCGAAGATCAAGAAAAAATAGCTTTCATCAGAGAGCACGGATTATACTGCTACAAAGTTATGCCTTTTGGCCTCAAGAACACCAGAGCCACTTATCAGAGACTGATGACTCAGATGTTCAAAGACCATCTTGGGAAAACAATAGAAGTTTACATTAATGATATGCTGTGTAAAAGTCTTAAAAGGAAAGCCATCTCACGGATTTGCACACAAAATGAGACTAAATCCTGACAATTACCAATTTGGAGTCCAATCGGGCAAATTCTTGGGACATTTAATTAGTAAGCGAGGTATCGAGGCCGACCCCGATCGTATCCGTGCTTTATAATCGATGCCTTCCCCAAAGATGAAGAAAGAAGTCAAAAAGATAGCCGGCAAAATAGCAGTAATAAAATATTTTGTTTCCAAGTCTTCAGATCGGTGTAGATGGTTATTCGACCTCCTACGGAAGGGACAATAAAGGGAAAACTCAAAAGGATCTGAGATTGAGTGGAAGTGAATCAACATTTCATGAACTCAAATGCTACTTAGGGGAACCACCAGTAATGAGTACACCCAAAGAAGGAGAAGAGCTTACGATATATCTTGCAATTACTGATAAATTACTCAGCTCAGTTCTTATCTGACTTGATGAAAAGATAGAAAAACCCTTCTACTTCAACAGCAAGCTCTCACTCCAGCAGAAACACGGTACACTAAGATTGAAAAACTGCTCTTAGCTCTCGTCTATACATCGCAGAAGTTAAAATAATACTTTCAAGATCATTCAGTTCGAGTAATGACAAATTACCCCTTGCGCGAAGTCCTGTCCAAACAAGAGAAATCCTGACGAATTCAGCAATGGTCGGTTACTCTTGGTAAACATGATATACGTTTCGAACCACGACATTCTGAAAAAGAGCAAACAGTAGCAGATTTCTTCACAGATTTTCTAGTAGAGGACCCTAATTGGGAAAATTATAGTACCGAGATAAACCAATAACAATTCAAAGAGAAATCTGACTGGATATCCAAGAAAGGTTGGCATTTTTTAACTGATGGTTCTGACAGATTAGCTGGGTCAGGTATCAGGATAGTTCTTATCACACCTTCTAATGATAGAATTGAGAAATCAATCTAACTCAACTTCGAGGCTACCAACAATAAGACCGAATATAAGGCACTAATCCACGGACTGGATATGGTACTAGAGATTAGTGTACCTGAATTATTTGTTTAAACATACTCCTTATTAATTGTAAACCATTATACAGACAAATATCATAAAAATGGAAAGATGATCGACTACGCCGCAGCGGTAGCCGACAGAATGAGTAGATTTAAAAAGGCTGCAATCGAACACTTACCTCATGGAGAGAATAAACATTCTGATTCCTTCACTTATCTTACTGAAGTCCTCAGAACGGAGGCCTGATATTTAAAGATCAAAGTGGTATCCACCCCCAACATTAACATTATCAGCTCAAATGCCATTAATACTAGGGGCGACGAAGAGGTCGAAGACTATTGAAGATGACCTTTCCTCATATATATTGGACCAAACAACACATTTAATGGCGAACTCCTCGAGAATGTTAATGAAAGAAGACGCTTGATAGACAATGCTAAACGATACATTTTTAACAACAATCTCTTTTACAAAAAATTGGTTACATGACCTTATCTTCAATGTTTATCTGATAAGGAGGCCCAAGCCTTCTTACACGATTTACATAAAGGCACTTACAAATCCCGTGTAGCAGAACGGTCTTTAGCAAATCGAGCTCTTACTCAAGGAGTCTTTTGGCCTAAAATGAAAGCTCAAGCCATCGAATATGCCAGCAAGTGTGATATTTGCCAACGACATGGACCAAAAATTTGAGCTCCAACTTTAAAAATCTACTCTAGCAAAGTTGTTTGGCTATTCAAAAGATGGGCCCTCGATCTCGTGAGAGAATTCCCCATTACACCCGGAAAAAGGAAATACCCCTTAGCAACAACCGACTACTTCACCAAGTAGGTCGAAACAGTTCCTTTGAGTCGAATACGTAAAGACAAAATCATCAAGTTTATTTGGGAAAACATTATTAAATTATTCGGTTGCCCCCACCTCATCATAATAGACAATAAACCACAGTTCGTTGGTTTAAAGGTCGTCAGCTTCCTAAATCAGCATAACATCATCCACTCTCCCTTAAATCCGTATTACCCTCAAGGAAATGGTCAGGCCGAAATCACCACTTGTATTATAGTCGACAGAATAAAAAAGTGATTAACAGAAAAGAAAGGCAATTGGGTACAAGAGTTACCATACGTGTTATGGGCATATCAAACAATACCCCGAGTATCGACTGGATGTACGCCGTTCTTGCTAGCTTACGGTACCGAAGCAATCATCCCCACTCAATATCATCACCCACTACGTAATCATACCATGTCTGATAAAGAAAATGAGTTCCAGTTGACGTGTAACATAAATTGGATCGACGAAACAAAAGATAGAGCAATAATGATTGGGAAGGTACCATCAAACATTAGCAAAATCATTTATCAAACGAGTTTGTCACCGAGAGTTCGATATTAAAGATCTCGTCCTACGAGAGATCCCAAAACATAGAAAGGAACTACATGCTGGGAAACTCGCAGAAATTTGGGAATGACCTTTTATTGTTATTGGCAAAAGTGGCCTCGGCTCTTACGACCTCATTACATCCGATGGAGATCGAGTCCCCAATCCTTGGAGCACAAAGCAATTGAAGCTGTATCGCAGATAACCATCTCTCACAGTTTACATTCTATTATCTCTATCATTTTTGTACGTCATTCTTATACTAATAAAATACTTGTATTTGACCGACCTATATTATAGTACTTTTCTACTATCTCATACAAGTATTATTCTACTATCTCATATATACAAAGCACATCTACTACATCACAGATAACCAATGGGGTAACCCCAATTCTACTATCACATTACAGATCGGTTATTGGTTTGTCTAATTCGGTCTTCTAAAATATAACAAGTCAGTTATTGCTTAATACAATTCACTCTTCTATTATGTTATAGATCGGTTATTGGTTCGTCCAATTCGATCTTCTAACACAATAGGTCGGTTACTGCTTAACACAATTCAATCTTCTATTATACTTCAGGTCGGTTATTGGTTACCCAATTCGGTTAACAGATTACAGATGTCAAAACCACAATTGGTCATCAAAGGTGATCTAATACAAGTAGTTCATACAAAAGAACCAACGCCTCCTCAATCACTAAGTTCAACCAGCGGATCATCAAGCAAACTTTCACCACATTCCAGAGGATGCTGGCGCATCAGTTCTGGTACCCTCACAACAACAATTTGTCTTCCTTCATCGTATTTGTTTTTAGTAAGAACGCCAATTTTTGACATAATACGATCCAAGTATTCAGTCCGCACTAGCTGCATATCACACTTTACACCATTTACAATCATGCTGTCATGTATCATGTCTTTTTCTTTTTCAAGTCTCTTAAACTCAGACACAAAAAAGGTAAGTACTGTCGCCATTTCTTTGCCATGCGTCTCCTTTGCCTCGAGCTTAACTTTGTCAGGCATAACAAGCTCTGAAATCTTTCCCCTCGCCTCATTTATCAAACTTTACAAATCTTTACAATGCACCTCCACCGCCAACTTTTCCTCAATAGAAGCTTTATTACGTGCTTCCATCACTGTCATGAACTTATCCATTTGTCCCAACATAAGAAACGATTCCTCCATAACGAACTGATTGTGGAGCCTCTCATCAACCTCTATGTTAAGATTTTGTTGAGCTGACACAAGATCCGCCCCCAATTTGTTATTCGAACTAGTCAGCTCCTCCACTGATGTCTAATATTCTATAAGGTCTAACTCTAACACTTGAATAACATCCTTAAAATTCCCTATCTTAACCCAATACGTTTTCGCTAACTCATTTTGTTTGTTGTTAACTTCTTCTAACTTTTTTTCCTTAATATTAGCAGCATTGCACATTCCTTCAAACTCACAAGCGCGCTCATCTGCCTCCCTCACAACAGCTTACGCGCTAACTATTTTTGCCTCCTGCTTGGTTATTCGTTCTGAGATATTACTTATCTAACACTGAGCTTTTTCCATGTCCACCTCCATTTTTCTCACTACTTTATTTAATTCATCCACCTTTTCTTGCACATTGACCAGTTCAATCTCCTTTTTTCTATTTGTTCGGTCAAACGACCCACCAAACCTTGCCCCTCAATCATCCTCTACTTCATTTGTACATTTAACTCAACAACATTTTTTAGCGCTTCACGATGAAAGTTTAAATCAGCGTTCAGTTTTTTGCTCAAAACACGTAGAGCTTCACACTGACTTTGAACCTCCTTTATTTTAACCTGCATCAGCAGTTTACTTTCACATACATAACAGTTTGTACATCAAAACATTTAACATGTCATCACAGTTCATAATTTCATTCATTACAATGGTGTACGATCGATCTTATAACAATAAAATACTTGTGAACGATTGATCTACATCTCTATTTATATCTATTTTACCATCACAAACAAAATAGATTTATTTATCATCAAAATAGTATATAGATATCTAATGCATAGGCAAGTTTTCGAACAGCTTAAATAATTTACTTTCTTGAGCTACGAGAAGGCTGCCCCCTATTTCCCGATCGCCTTGGCTTGTCTACCTGCATATCCAAAGGTATAATAATGGTTACCACCTCCTGCTGGCACTACTTTCACTGTAATCGAGGTATCAGGCTCTCAACCACCTCCTCATCATCTTCTAATAAATTTTGTGCCGGCTTAGGAGCTGGTCTTTCAACACCTTTGTCCTCATCCTTCGTAAACAACATATTTTCAGCTTTTCGTTCTCTACGTCAAAGTCTTTCCCACAATCCATCACATACTTCATAAATTCGTTATTTACCTTCGCCAGCTCCCCTCCATAAAATTCGATCATACTCTCTATATGGCGTTCATGGTCTGTTTGAACTGCGACCTTTGCCCGTGACAGATACAAATGCTCCTTCAACATCATATTCGATCTATGAAGACGCCTTTGTGTATCTTTATGCAATATACTCAACTCCTTCAAATCCCCTTCTACCTTCTTTCTAACATTTGTTTCTTTTGCCAGTTGATATGCCAGAGAAGTATTTTGTTCCTTACTTTGCTTCAACACATTTTGCAACTCGTTTAACTCACCCTATAACTTGGCTTGCACCTCTCTCTACTCTTTCCTTATTTTGAAAAATAAAATCCTCATTGCTCTTTGATCCTACATAAAGCTAAGAGCATCAGGTAAGGGACCTACGTCACCCTATATGACAAATACACCAGCTCGAGTTGAACACCTTTTTACTTCTACGCTATGACAATTACGTACCTCTTGAGCTAAAAACATAACTCAAGCTAGGTCAGGTACTACACCCCTTTCCTTTAAGAGCTCTACATTAGCCTCTTTTAAACCCCGCTCACTATCTACTTCGGCCTCATAATACAGTGTCAAAGTTACCAAATGCTTATAACACCTGGCTTTATCGCTCGGGTCAATAAAACAAATCAAGTCTTTAGATTTTCGTACTAGCGCCCCTCTTTCCTCATCTTTTCTTAAAACCTCATCCCTCTCTATTTTTATTTTTACGTATCTATACTGTAGATCATATAATTCTTTAAAAAAATTCTCTGAATTTTATTTCAACTGTCTTCTCTCATATTCAATTTTATTTAATACCTGTTAAATACGAGTCACGGAGTCCCTCGCTCTACTCAACGATCTCTCCAGGGTAGTAACAGTTTTTCTCAACCGCTCAATCTCCTACACAGATTACAATTTTTTTTGTTATCAAACAAACATTCAAACAAGGCACACTAAACAGATGTTTATCAAACTTCACAGTTTCAAAGCACACAGAAAATAATCTCATCAAAAGTAAGAGCAGAACGAAATAGTTTGCACAGAAGACCACATAATGATATTAAGTATTCTTGTCAATCTCTACCTCAGATGGTGGCTCCACTTCAGTACCAGCAGCTAGAACTTGCTCAGTTTGAGGGAGGTATACATTCACTGGAGCAACGACATCTTCAACCGGTTCATCTTCCGCATCCGAAGAAAAAACTATCTACTGGAACCTACTATCTAGGCCCAAATTAATATCGGTCTCGGTTAACCAAAAATG
Organism: Kingdonia uniflora; assembly: GCA_014058105.1. Lineage (NCBI taxonomy): Eukaryota > Viridiplantae > Streptophyta > Magnoliopsida > Ranunculales > Circaeasteraceae > Kingdonia > Kingdonia uniflora. The sequence goes on along the minus strand of JACGCM010002220.1, from coordinate 62,210 downwards.
ATGACAGGATTAGATCATATTACTTTTGCCAACTCTCACCTCTTCAAAAGCTTTTACTAGTGTCTCTTCGCGCTTAGACAATTCCGCATATCGCTCTTCGACAGCCTTCACCTCTTCTGTCTTACTCTCTTTCCCCTTCTTGAGTTCCTCCTCAAGCTCTTTCATCTAAACTGTTTGAGCATCAAACCTTTGAGTAAGCTCTAAATACTCCTGGTTTCTCTCAATAAAATTTGTAACCCCTTTTATTAGCATCAAGAGCTGCCAATACAATACACGAGATCAATAATACATATATCAATCACAATACAACAAATAAAGAATATTAATACGCATCTTCGCCGTTTGTTCTTGAAAAACCTCTACGAGCTGCCCTAGCTCAGTCCCCGCCATCTTAAAATACCTCAGTTCTATGTCCCTTAGCTTGGCCAAAGCCTTAGCTTGAGTTTGTTTACTACCTTCGATCTCATGTTGTTTCCTTTTCTGAGACCTCTTTTCTGCTTCTAGAGAAGCGACCTCCCTCACTGTCGGCTGCTCCACCACATTCACAACAGTTAGCTTGTCACCATTTTTCCCTTGGGCTGCTCCCACAGTAGAATGAGAAGATTCTTGTAGTATCTTTTTTGGCCTTTGGATCTTCCGCGCCTTGCTAGTACTTCCTGGCGGAGGCGGGGGGATACCAATCAAATCCCCCAAAGGAAGAAAGGTCTTCTTTACACCCTTCTCAACCATAGCTCAATTTTTGTGAGCTCGTTATACTTTTGGAACTCTGGAGTCTACTCATTTTTCCCTACGGATATTCAACTCCCCAAGCACTTGCTTCAACTTGACCTGTTCAAGGGCTACGCAGTCGAACAAGCTTGTGTTATCATGAAAGAATTTGAGATCAGGACCTGGCAGATAAAATCATGGAAATGATTAAAAGCTCACAAAAAAACTGATATTCAATCAAGTTAGCAGGCGTTACTTACTCGGATTAAAATGTTTATGGTCCAGGTCGAGCGCTGGTTCATCTGGAACCTACATACAATTACCCCTTACCCATACAAGATGGTCATTCCACGGTCTACCAGCAAATTCGAAGTCAAAAAACTTCAGCCTAGAAGAATCATTAAACATGTATCCACTACTACGAGCTTTCACATACTTCATTTTATAAAATTTCAGCACGTCAGCTACAACGAACTGCTTCGCAGTACCGTTCTCTCTTTATTTCTCATTCAATGTCTTACACACCCTCATCATCTCAAAAGCATCCTATTTAATTGTGCGGGGCACCATTGCAATGCATTCATAACCCCTTTCTATAAAAAGGTCAACGGATTCCTCAGACCGTATACGACCTTGTTCAGATAACACAGAAACCCATTACCGGGCCTGCCATACCCGACCCATTATAGTACGTAATCTCTACATCTTCCCCAATTCCTTTCTCCCTCTTCCAAAAATCCAAGTTGGGCTTCCCCTTTCCTTGGTACCAAGGTCCTAAACCACAGGCCTTGCTCCAGTACATAATTTCCCCACTTCCCTGCTAACTTTTTTTAAAAATTTAATATACTATTTCCCTACATCTACTCCCTCTGGATATACGTAAACTGTCTCATCCTTTGCCACTGTATTATTTTCCTCTACTGCATTCCTCTCTTCCATGGGCCCTTCTGTCCTTACACCCACAATAACTTCTCTCTTATCTACAGTCTTCTTCATGTCTCCATAATCATCCCTCTACCTGACAATGATGTTTCCTCCGAACTGGATGACACTACAAATTTTCTACTGAGCTTTAGGTTTCTAGAACCCATACTGGACCTACAGGTACAAATAATCTTATATTATTTTCTTTATCTCTATGATTCAGCACTTACACAATTACATGATATATCACAAACACAGCAGAGACAAACCCCACTTATACTTTTTACTCAATCAAGACAATTATTTTCAAAACTTTCCAAAACAACAGAAAATCAATTTCAATTTTCCCTCTTCTTCTATAAAAATAGTTTTTTCTCTCTAGACGTCTGTTCTCATACCCATTGCTTTTACAAATATTTACTATTGCCGATAAACAATTATTTCTTAGCCTCTATATTCCCAAATTTAGCATCCCCAATCAATCATATACAAAGGTGATTAACAAACCAACACATGCACAAAGTACCATTCAATACAATTAAAATAAAGGAACAACACTTTTAAACATGTACTGAAAGACCCACAATCTTCTACTTTGCCCACACTTTTCACAGAGATTGACTGATCCCATTGTTTCTCCAATAAATTTCTTTCACCAAATAAAGCTTTTTCTATGGGAATACACTCAGAACTCAAGCATTTTATCTTTCTAAAAATACTGGTTGCACCACTTTTTTTCTCTCTCTATAACTGCAGATAATTTATGAGGGAGAGAGAGATACGAGTTTTTATATTCTTCCTCAGTTTTTGAAACGACGGTTCTTTCAGATACGTGTCGGTCACCTTTATTGCTTCTACAAGCACATATTTTTGCCTCACAACATCTTCATGACTTCTGTGATAACGTTTGCTATTATCACGTCTGTTTTTGCCTTCAGCCATTAAATAATTCCGTCCCTTTTTCCCAAAACAATCTACACGATCCATCACCTTGTTTTTATACTTAATCAAGATCGTATCACACCATACGTCATTCTTATAAATAATAAATATTCAAAATTTAAAATTATTTGTACAGCTGTTAGAATCAAACAACTATAATCCAAAATATCTGCCATATAAGCAGTTCAACAAACACATTGATCCTACTTTTCAGTTAGCAAATTCAATTTGCATTATTTTACATTCAGCAGAAAACAAAAATAGAACACTGCAAACAGATTACTTATTTATTTCCAGTTACCACAGTTCGAGCTTACATTCACATATAATTATATTTAAAACATCCCAGGTAATTCACTTCACCACATGGAATTATCTCCCCTCCTGCTGCCCTCTCGTCCTCTTCAGCCAGTTTATACTGTGCGATCTCTCGAACAACTTCTTCTCGCATGGTTGCATCCAGCAGTAATTTACAGAACACATCACACCATAAATAACGATTATACTCTGCACGCCTAACTTCATCATCTAAACTGTCCAACGGCCACTCTGGTAACACAACATTATAAGGCAGCAAACAAAAGTACCGTTCACGGAGTTCGGCCACCTTGATGTTTAGCCTACCTTCCGCCGCATGACGAACACGCTGAGAGCGTGTCCTTACCATGATAACTTCTAATCAACCAACAAAAAGCTTTTACTATAGAAGAGTACAATGCATAACACCAACGAATAAAGATCTTATATAACCAACATGAAGATCTGTTGGCCAAACAGATTTTGAGGGAAGATATATTCTACGGGAACAAATTTTTAGAAGTAAGGATATCAACAGAATTTCGGGAATATTTTAGTAACTATTACTTTCCATTCTAAGAGGTATATCCTAAGAAGATCTTATTCATCACGTGCTTCACACAGATGACGCATCCGCAAAGATGGAGCTTGCACAAAACATTCAAGTATGTCCAGCAGTAGCTTCAACCAAGCACCTACAGATAGATATCATTTACCCAACTACATCAAGGCATTTTCCAAACAGTTTGAAACAACTTCTCCAAAGTACTATCAAATCACCAGGATATTGTAGTACATAATACACACCCTCTATCACCAACAAATGATACTTATAACATGCCAACAACATACTTTAACTCCTACAAAAAGGATACAGTTCGTTGGAACTCTACCGACATAACGAAAGTACGCATATTGAAAATGATAACTGTGCTAAATACCATTGCAATCAAAAATTCTACAACCAGTTCACATAACACAATCTTATGAAATTCCAGGTTGATAGATAACAGATCCTACAAATCGCTTGACAAAAAGCATTATCATATTTACAAGATCAACAACACGTAGGCATACCAATCTCATCTCAATCAGTACGATCGTACTGACCAATTATTTGTTTGATTTCACCAAACGACCTCATTATATTTTCGAACTTCCCTTTTCAAACTCACTTCCCAAAATCATCACTGATATACATACATGCATACCAAGTTCACCATAGTTTGATTTGTTGATTCAGAACAATTCTACCATAGTTTAATGTCTGGTAGCTCGCACCCATCAACCTCTTTTTAGTTTGACACAAGTGTTTGTCACACTTCAACATATTTTTGACCTTAAGAATTCTTTCTATCACACTCTTTGATTTATCAACAGTCCGAGTTACCATTCTTATTTCACAATTTGCTTTATCAAACAGGGCATTTCACAAGTATACTAGATATATACTTTTCAGTTCGAACTACAATACAAAATTGACACAACAATACATTTTCATTAGCTCAAATGTTTCTTACAGCATTTCAGAACTTTCTCACATAGTGATTTACATACTACATTACATCAGGTCACATACCAAAAATCTTCTTCAAGGAAAGAAGATGGTTGTAAAAGAGCCTGAAGATAGAGAATGGACCATCGCCCTTCTTCTTCTTCTTCTTCTTCTTCTATAACCTCCACCACCACCGCGTGACAGAGAAAGAAGAACAATTCTATTTTTATAGAATCTACTCACCAGCAGAGTACGAGCGAGACTTCCTCGAACGAACACCAACAACTTCATCCTCAGTTGTAACAGTCTCCTCCGCCAAAAGATGTAACCCATTCTTGCACCCTTCATTTGACGTCACCATGTAGTGAAAGTACACCATTTGGTAGTAATCATCATCAACCTCCTCCACCTCTTCATACGTTATACCATGGTAGGTAGAACACACCGGAATTGGGGTAGGCAGATCCAAAGACTGGGTCCCAAAGTATTGGAACCTCAGTTCTTACACTTTAGCGAGAAACCTAGCCTCGCGAGACTACCATCTGGTGGTCACTATTATCTCAACAGAAGAAAAGTTATAGAGAAAAGAAAGTGGCAGAGGATATGGAATCAACAAAGTACTTGACGAATAACAACTGCAACAACTAACCACAATAATATTTATACTACAACCTCATTAAAGACGACGTTCCAAATTTCCAATGTCAAAAGGAATTCCCGTGGAACAATTTTGACCAAAGCCATTGGTTTCAAGAACCCAACAACCACACCGATATTCATGAAGAAACATTGGAAATGATTCCCCGGTATTAAATACAGTATTAATGAGGCTTCTCAACCAACATCACTCGCCCATAATGCTTTTTGTGCTCTTGGCTGAGAGGGGGCAATTGTAGTGGCCTATTTCAGATCTTGAACTCAAGCCTCATCTTCGACCATCATATGTTCACTCGACCTCATCATCATACGATTACATGGCACACTATGGAACAGCTACAAAGTTTTACTTATTATTCTTGACCTCTACATCAACAACTTGATTCAACAAGCACTCTGTCATTAATGAAGCCATTACAAAATAAAAGGATCAGACCGTTACACAATTAGTCCAATGACTCATCAAATCCCTATTGTAACGTCTATCATTAAGAATAATAATGGTCGTCAAACGGTCATATTATAAGACCTATAAATAGGAACAGAGAACTACATATAAAATATATATATACATAAAATTCTGCACAAAGAATTCTATCCAAAAAATCTACACAGAACTACTCAAAGCGTTCTTTGTAATAGCTAACAATCATCAATAATACATTTATTTCTAAATCCTTAAAAGAGGTCGTGGTTTTTAAGCTATTCAAAGATTTTCCACACTAAACCTTGTGTTAACAATTGCTTATATCTTATTAACGTTTTGATTATCATTGGTGTGAGAAAGACTAAATTCGATGTACGAAATTAGGTTCTTACAATAACAAATCTCTTTCTTCTTACCTTATATATGCGCCTCCTCTGATCTCTTTCTCCTCCCTCTATCCTAAAATATATATCTAAAACTCAGATCTCTCTCCTTTGTTTCTTACCCTAACCGAATATACATCATCATTCAAACTGCTTAGAGTGGTGATTTCGTCGACGAATCATCTTGGATCGTTTTCTTTGAATCAATCGAATGCGATGATAAGATCGACAATGACAAATTTTGAGAATTGGAACTGTTGAGGGGTATTTAGCGGCGTTGATTTGACCTTAGTTGCATCAGCAGATAAGCATTTACGCCCAAGCCGGGTCGGTTATCGATCGTGACTAAAGATGATGATCGTGATTTGTTGTGAAATTTTTAGTGTTTAATCAAAAAATTAGATACATAGTTGAAGAAAAAGAGACTTGCAAACGTATGTTTGACTTGTAAATAGGTGTCCTTACACCTCATAGCCTTTAGTTTTATTAATGGTGGTTTCATCAAGTTTCTATATGTTAATACTATCTTGAAGACTTAGTTTCATCAATGGTGGTTTCATCTTGCTTTTGTGGTTGTGTGATTTTTATCTTTTAAAATCCTAGAAATATCTAAATCAATGGTGGTTGTGGGAGAGAGGACTGAGTTTTTTTTTTCAATCAACAAAGGTAAAATCCGATTTAGGACCCGGCTCGGTTTCGGTTCGGTTTCTGGGATAGGTCGATTCGGGTTCGGTTCTTGAAACTGAAGACGCAATTTCTCCGTGCACAACCCTAGTTATTATGTTTATATGTTTATGTAACACAATTAAATTGTTATATGCTAACAACAGGTTACCCACTCCAACAGGAGCCACCCGCCAGGATTTATCCTGACGTACTGACATCTGGGTTGACGGGGTTCTCATATCTCATGGATTAGTTATGCATATAAATTATGAACCAGGATTTGCTAATTACACACTCCAACTCCCACAACTCCAAACTATTGGAGAGGAGCAGGAGCCAAATGTACTAGTTCCGTTTCCCATCAACTGCTCTGCTGTAATTGCTTCTACTCTTCTCTTTGGAACATTTTGTCGAACACCTGAACTACGATTCTTGAATCATCATCATCACTCCAAACAAAACACTCACAACCTTCAAACACAACAATGGTAGTAGTAGTTGTTAAGAGCAGATCATGAAGAGCAACAACATCAACAACACCAGAGAAGAAGATCCTTCAACGAATTCCAATCTGGATTCCAGATTCAATCAAACCCTCAGAAACGTTCAAGGGTACGTACATACAGTGGTGATGATCACTTATTAGTTTTAATATGTTTTGATTGTAATTCATGCAATTCTATGAATTTGGAGACAACCCAATTTGGGGATTGCTTTAGATATCTATGTTAATCTCTTTATCATGATTAAGTTGTTATAGGGTTCAAATCGTAATGCAATTCTATGAATTTGGAGAAAACCGAAGTTGAAATAACCAAGTGGGGCCGCTTTAGATATTTCTGCTAATCTTTTGATCTTAGTTCAGTTGTTATAGGCTTTGAATCATAATGCAATTCTATGAATTTGGAGAGAACCCAACTTGGAAAAACCAAGTGGGGTTGCTTTAGATATCTTGGGTAATCGATCTGTGGATGAAAATCTAGAAATATACATTTGGGAGTTGTGGGAATTAGGATTTATCGATTGCGCATATGCGTTTTTATTTGTAATACCAGAATTGCAGTTTTTATCTCTCCTAGGAACTAAAATAGGATCTAGTCTGAATTTTGGTTTTGTTTTACGAAAATTTCGATGGGAAGTTTGGGTTATTCAAGTTTTGGAAACGAAATTGTCCTGATATTTTGCCGGAATGTAAAGGCTTAAAATTGCAAATTTTTAGTTTTGGTCAAATTTCGATTATATTATGTAAATATTAATGTAATGCCATTATTTTGGCGACACTTTGACGAAATTCCTTAACTATCAGTGAAAGTTAGTAAATTCAAATTTTCTGACACCCAGTAATTTCAGGACGAATTTTCTGAAAGTTTGAGAAAAAGCTACTCAGAAATTTCTGAAAAATATTAGTAGAAACAGACATTTGTTTGAACAGAGTGATTTTGGTATTGAAGATGATTCCAATCTTCTTGTTTTGTTAAAAGTAGGGCCACAGTGATGCCAGGGGAGAGTTGCATTGTCCAGGTGCATAGTCTCTTTTCGGAATCGCCTACTTGTGGCTGTGGCCTACGCCTCATTCACTCCCATATACTATTCATGTTAAGAAGATGAGGAATTTGGATATGTCATATGCTAGTTATCTCAGTTTTAGCAACTTGTTTAGAAAAATTGAGTGGGAAGACTAAGATAAGGTTAGGAATGAATACATTTTGCACTGTACGTCTCAGTCATAAGATCCTATATCTAATTATTATTGGCCTCATTGACTTGAGCAGACAACCACGAGATGTCCTCTGTCTCACATCTAGTAGATTGTACCAGCTCCGCTCAACTCTAAGGCATGGCCACTAAGGTACCTTTACTTCGCGATCTTCAGTTAAAAAAAAAACCCAATTTAAGTGATGAAATCTGATAAGATTTATCTTACCGTGCACCTAGATCATAGGCACCGCTAAGGCCGTTGAGCTTCAGAGAGATGGATGGGCACCTAAGCTGTCTCTTAAAAGAGTTAATTCGTGCTCTTGAGATGGTGTGGAAAGTTGCTCAGCTAGACAGAGTGATATCAATGGGCTGTTAATGAGGGGGAGGGATATGTCTGATAATTTTAGACATTTTGTTACACTTTGGTATTTCTTAGCATGTTTTTCAAGGATAGTTCACAGTTAAATCAAGCTTTAAATGGACCAGAGCCTCAAGAAGCCTTAAATTAAAATATGGTGAAGATTTATTTGGAATGGCCATATTAGTCCGTGGATATGTTATCGTGGAGAACCATATAAAAAATTCTTCTTATGAATGAGACTGATAAATAAACTTTCTTTGGTTTCTAGACATAACTTGTGTAAGGCAGATGTTGAGAGCTATTACCATACCTTTGTCAGCTCCATGGTGCTAAGTAACCGTGGGATTGAGTGAGATCTATTGTTAGCATTAATGTTGAGCTTATGGATTCAAAGCAATGGGTTGAAGCAGCTAGTGGTAAAAACAGTCCGGTCATGGACAGGTAGGTTGCATCCGTATGCGTCATGTTCAGGGATATCTGGGAGGGAAAAATCATCAATGTCGGTATGTGAAAAAGAAATTCAGTACAATGTTAAAGACTCTGCCCTCCTTAGTAAAAGTTGTCTTAACAATACAATGGGCAACCTTTAAATTGCTGCCTGTCTTGACATCAAGAAGGGAGTCAATTGAGGTCTGAGGATCCGGAGCTGCAATTGGGTCTCCGCTAATGTGAATAGCTCAAGGCTAGTTGTAATGGGGCTTTAAGAAAGAACCCAGGAGCACTAGGCATAGTGTAGTGTTTAACGATCACCACCACACAACCAAATAATTTGGTTTCTTGGCTTTGAGGTCACTTTTCTTCGCATCGTGATGGTCACTTTGAGTAAAGGTTTGAAATCTGCTTCATGTATGTAAGTTTAGGAACTGAGCGTAATCCCATCTTGGAGGCACTTTGTAGAGCTGATCTAAATGGGTAGGGGAAAGTTTGGATTGAATCTGACTCTTCTCTATCATTTAACCCTTTTTAAGGGTGATAATGTCCTTGGACCATGAGACAACAATAGGAGTTAATGAAGAATGGATTTGAGTCTCTTAGAATTTGCCACCTGGAAAGAATGAGGAGGAATGATTTTGGAGCATTTAATGCCCTTCTCAAGATTATGTTAGATTTGGCTAAGTGTTGTTGTTCGCCTAGCTTGTCTGCATGTGATCGAAGGTTGCTTGGGTGCCAGGATGCTTGGAGCCATATTGATGCTGTTTCCTGGGCTTACTTAGTTCTGTAGTTTGTAACCAACTTTTTCTGATCAATTTCCGAAAACAGAGAAAGAAAATCATTAGCCAACGCCGTGGATTCTCATATCAGTTTTTCATTGTGGAGTTACTAGTAATGATTAGTTTACACCATATGAAATTACTTACAGTATAATTTTGATGTATAGTGGGAGGTCAACTCTGGCAAATGGAGTTGCATCATGCATATCAATATGTTTTCATCCATGTAGGTGTGACTGTGTATGTATGTATGTATGTATGTGTCAGTGAATAAGAGCGATATGTGTGTGCGTTATTGACTGAAAATGATATCTAACCAAATATACCTTCCATTCTTAACATACATCATGCTTTTGGTGGGAGAAATCAAACGACTACTAGAATGGACAATGGCAAATACAGTGGACTAGTCTACTGTAGACAGGATCATTTGTGTCTTCTAAGGATTTCTTATTTGAAATAAATTGGTGGATGGTTCTTGTTTATCTTTCTGTTTTAAGCTCTCCAAATCTCATCCACAATTGCAAGACCTGTTCTAAATTTGTAGTGAACTTTACAGTTCTTTCTAATGTTATTGGTGTTGATTTATTGGAATAGTTACTAGATTAAGCTTCCTAAAATTGTAGAAAAATACAGCTAAAGGAAGACAAAAGGGCAACTATCGCGGGGAGTGGCTTTGTCTTTACTATGCGATAGTACGGTCTTTGAGATGCTTCCCTTTGCAGTTCTACTTTAGTGGGTGCCTGATGGCAAGGCCCTGGAGTTTAATGTTCTTAAAAGTTAGTATATTGTATGTCTTGCTTCTAGGTTGCTCAAAGGTCGTACCTTTCCTGGCAAGGTTTTGTTAACTCGGAGAACCGACCCTTTGGGGGATTCCAGCATAGCGGAACACTCTCCGGATATTGAGAGGAGCTACTCCGAAAATGATCTCCAACCAACCGAACTTATGGATAGTTTTTCCGAGGTAATACTGACAAATCCTACCTAATTTATCAATATCCTTATGGAATTATGTATTTTCTAGTGCAGTTTGTAAGAAATAACTAAAAAAATCTCTTAATATAAACTCCACTGTGTTTTATTTATTTCAGCCTATAAAAGATTCTTCTCTTAACATGATATGATGGGGTCGTCCTCCGCCCTAAGGGGTTCCCCCTAATTACTCTCCTCCCCTAGATTTTATTTTATTTTTATTTCTAGTATATTTATTATTTGCTTAATTAGGAAGTTCCCTTTAAATTTGAATTAGGAATTACTATTCTTGTAAGACTCCTTATGTAAAAAAGGTTTTCTTTTAATTTTAATTATGTTGGCTTGAGAATAAAGCTTGCAGCTTGTAGTAGGGTTTAGGGAAAAATAATAAATTTAGTCTTTTATCTTTGAGAATAAAGATAAAAGACTAAATTTATGTTGGCTTGAGAATAAAGCTTAAATCTTTGAGCTTAATCCTTGTTAGATATTTTCATACTCGTTGCTTCCGCCGAGTGCTATATATCAAAGTTGGTATTAGAGCGACAGATCAATACAAGCCAAAAATGCCCATAACGTCATTATTGAAAAGAATCGATGTATTTGTTGAGTTTTCTGTGTATTTGTTGGCTCAATAGGCCCACTCCCAATCGTGAACCAAAGTCTGCTTCGTTTGTTGCCGAGAGCCGTGAGCAAGAAAACAGCGAATGAGAGTTTGGCCGAGGTTGAGGATTGGAGATGCAAGGCGAGTCAACGTGAACCCCGCAGGAAGGGTTGAACCAAATGTTGTTTGTAGAGCACTGTCTCGCCATCTAGGGAAATCGATGGTCGATGGTTTGACGATTCAATCGAAGAAGAAAACAAAGAAGAAGGAGATCGAGAAAGAAGCGAGGGAAATCAGGACGATGTGGGATGAGGTCTTAATCTCCATCACGAGATGAAGACGTCGTGTTGGGAATCAGTTATATCTTGTTTCAAACCTATAATACGGACCAACGCAAATTCCAGGCTTGAACCAGGGGCCAGATTCAGATCAGTATCGACATGGGTGCAAACTCGTTGATCCCAAGCCCACCATAGACATGCAGATTATTGAATCTGACCCGATTCAACTGGGATGAGTAGATCCAGATCAACTTGATCCTAAAGAGCAATCCCAAACCAGACACCTACCTGTGGATCTGGGTCCAGCTGACCCGACCCGATCGACCTAGCAGACCTCAATTGGGCAAGATTATACGGCAGGTTTGGGTCAAGCCAGTGGACCGAATCCGTCAAAGTCTAACAAGGCCTAGAAACTCATGGGAACCCACCCTGGATCCGAGTAAGAGTGAGTAGTCCACTAAGAGGGGGTCCAAACAACCCAATATGGCCTCTGTCGCCGTGAAGGACCATAAATAGGTCTCATAACTCACGTTAGTAGATTGATACCATTTTCTTGAGGACTGAGCTGCAAGGGCTGATGATTTCAGCCTCCATTCATTGCTACTTCCCGGTCACCAACCAAATGCCTATGAAGGGCAATATGTATCACCATTTGAAAGGGGAGTAGGACGGGGCCGTGGTCTTAACTCTTGGGAAATATGAAATGTGGTGGACAAAGGCAACTAGTGGGTTCTTCGCCTCAAAATCAGTTGTTTCGGTCTCATGCCTCGCACTTTTAGGAAGATTACAGGGATGATTCATATTTCGACCGGCAATGACCACTGTTACGAAATGATTTTTATGATCGAGCTTCCACCTTGATTAGAGCTTTACAAAATGATCACAAAGATATGAAGCGTAATTTACCCGAATTTGATGTTTAGATGGATCCAGTCTACCTTTACTGATATGTTGGAGCATGTCGTTTTTTTTTTTTTTTTTTGCGTATAAACAGTATGGGGACCAAAAACGGGTGCTGTTGGTGGAGACTAAGCTCTCCAGTTATGCCCTTAATTGGTGGGGTAGTCTCAAAACACAGATGCGAGATCAAGGCTATCCTCCGGTTACATAATGGTGGAATATGAAGAGGGAATTAAAAGAACATTTTATCCCTCCAACCTACAAATACGTTATAGGCTTCCTTGGGGGACGACTATACAATTAAGTTTACCTATTATCTTCTCGAGTTACCACAGATGAGACTGGTGTTCAGATGGTCAGTCGGTATAAAATTGACATGAGTAAGAAGCTACAATGTGATGCTCTATATTTTTACGGTTGCTGAGTTAGTAGAGTTTGCGAAGAAGGCGGGTTTCAAAACAAAACAAAACATCTGGGTTTGTTTCTGCTCGAGTTTTGACCCCAACACAGTGTATTATAGTTGAACTGGTGGATGGTTTGAATGTCTTGGGTGTGGTAAGTCGGGTCACTTGAATAGTGATTACTCACTTTTGAATAAGAGCTTCACACTCCTAGCTGATGACCTTCGGGAGCACGTTGTAGCTGTACTTGAGGCTCTTGACCCAAGATGACGAACCAAAGATGGAAGTGAAATATGCAAGGCCCTCCTCGGGTTCTCTGACGCCCTAAAATTCATGTCAATTTTTTTTCTAAGGAGGGGAAAGTTGCTATGTAGGAGTCATCCTCCACCCTTAGGGTTCTCCCCAATTACTCTTCCCCTAGATTTCCTCTTATTTTTGTTCATAATTATTTAGTATTCTTTTATTAGAATGTTTCTACTTAATTTGAATTATGAGTTACTTTTCTTGCAAGACTCCTTAATCTATAAATATTATCTTGGTTTTAAGTTGGCTTGAGAATAGAGCTTTAGCTTGTAGTATGGTTTTCAGAGAAATAACAAATTAAGGGTTCATTTTATATCTTTAGTTTAATCCTTGTTGGAGTTTGTCATACTCGTTGCTTCGACCGAGTACTCTCTATCCTAAAATGTGCTACTTTGACCTTCTCATGAAATTTTATCCCGACGCATAAAAATCTTACTCCATATATATTAATTTGATGCACTGCGCATAATTTCAGTTTATTAGCCAAGTACTTACAAGTGTTTCATAGTTGAATATACGTTACTTTTGTGTAGGGAGAGGTTCAAAATATAAACAAGGGAATAAACAATTCAGCGAAGAGCAAACTAAAATCTTCGGTTTCAAACATTGAGACTATGTCTAGTGATGTTCAGAAGACCATGATGGGTGCAAGGGCTACAGATTCGGCAAGGGTAACAAAATTTAGAAAGGAATTGTCCGGACCAGCTGTCATATTAGGTACATCTTTTTGGTAAAACTGCTTTATTAATTTACCTAGAAAATTTTAAAGAAAACACAGAAAATTAGTTAATTCTATAATAACAGAAAGAAAGTGACTTTTAAATATTTGTGAAAAAGAACATATGATATTTGAAATACCGTCTTTCAATTGTGCATTTTGACGGAAAATGTCTTTTGAAATGCAGATAGAGAAATTCAACATTTGAAATGCTAGTTTTTCAGACATATATTTGAAATGCTAATTTTTCTGACATTTTATAGGCCATTATACTCTTGTTAGGCAAGTATATACTTCACTAGTAGTATGCCTGAGGAATGTTATCTTGGCATTATATAATGTTGATTAGAGTGATTCTGAGAGGAAGCAATAGTGTTTTAGAGTTATGATATTCATTACTGCCATTACCCAGTTCGTTACTACTACTACAACAACCAACTTTTTTTTAGAATAACTCCTTAAATTAATAACTATTAATTCATCGATAAGTTAATTTTTTTTTGACTCTTGTCTAATATTAATAATCAACTAAAAGAGAACTTATTATTGGGAGGGTAAGTCTACAAGTGCTTTAATTAAACTTTTCATAGATGGAAAGCAACATACTCCTCTAGGGTCAGAAAACAGAAATTGAAACAGCATAAAAAAATACCAATTACATCAGTAGAGGCCTTCATCTCACAAGTCACAACAAGATTCCCTGATCTCAATTGTTCCATATCTTCAAAATTGGTTGCCCAAAAGAAAATACTACATAGAAGCCCACGTCTTCTTTCTTCGATGTGATTCAGATTTTAGCTGTACAAAGAACTCTTACAAAGTAATAAGGTGCAAGACCCCATACGATTGATAATATCGACAGGATATATGAGCCTTGAATACCCAGACAATCGTCCCATCTCTTCTCATATCGACCATACGACAGTATATGGCTGCCAAGCAACTGCAGACATTACCTTTGCATTTACGGTGTACTCACAACATTGCAACATCAAAGAAGCTCTTAACTAAATGGGCCAGGAGAGAGAACTAGTAGGCTCTTTATAGTTAGGCTATTTTTACGTATAAGCCAAGAGCTAGACAGCGGGGACGAGGGGCACACCAGCAGTGGTAATGAAAAAACTTGGTGCTAAGGAATGTAGTGTTAATGCCTATAATATCTGATCCGGTTGTAAATGTAATTTTTTCAAGAGTTCGCTAGACAGTAATTTTTTCAAGAGCTAGACAGCGGGGACGATGGGCACACCAGCAGTGGTAATGAAAAAACTTGGTGCTAAGGAATGTAGTGTTAATGCCTATAATATCTGATCCGGTTGTAAATGTAATTTTTTCAAGAGTTCGCTAGACAGTAATTTGTAATGGTGTATTTATAAGAAACATTACCATAAATTTGAAAATTCCTACTCTTTACATTTTTATTACCTATACTCATTTTTGATTTTCTTTATTCCCTTGAAATCCTGCAGAGACGTTGCGAGAGTTAGCTTGGAGTGGAGTACCGCCATATATGCGCCCAACCATATGGAGACTTCTTTTGGTAGGTCTAATTTTCTTACTTTTAAGTTTAGCGTTGGATGATTGTATTATCTCTAGTTGCTATTAGGTATTTTATATGTAGAAATTATCTCTAGTGTAGTGTTTTAATTGCTTCTCATTTGGAGAAAAAATAATTGTCTTACATGGTAGATCCACAACCAAACTGCCAATTCCGTATACTTCTGACTATACTTCCCTAATTTTGTTGTCACATACCATTATACCTTCAAATGTGTCTCACAAGAATGTGCAACATTTGATACACATTCATTCCTGAAGTGGGTTAATCTACCCTTCCTCTCTTCTTCCATCTCTATGATGACTGCCTCTTAGCTTCCCATTGTAAAACAGAAACCTTCCCTTTCTTTCGGTTGAAAAGAGTATGCAAGTTCTTGTTTTTAGCAGCTTACATAGATGTAGATGACTAATGATTGATTCTGGTGCATTCTTTTATTGCTAATTATAGAGCCAAAAGTTTTCTAGGGTTTCAGTGGTTGCCTTGTTTTGAAGGAAGTCACTTTCATTAAACAGTTGGTTGAGGGATGAAAAGAAGAAGATACCTAGCAAGGAAAAAGAAAAGGATATGAGAAGAAAATAAGGTTGTTGATTTTTCGGGGTGAAATACAGTGTAGGGACGGAATGCATGATATTTTAACTAGTTACACAACAGACAAAGAAGTTGTCGTGGAAGTGTTGCGAGAATGAGATCACAGAGGGTCTTAAGGTAGGTCCAGGTGGAGGTGTGGCATCTCCAGTTCCTGATGATACATTGATTCTTGTTGGAGCCTCCATCTCACAGTTGATATTGAAAGACTCTTTGTACAATTCTGATGCCATTTTCATCCTTTGCATTAGTTTGAGAAAGCGCAGATGCAGAGTTATGGGATTGTGAAGGTTCTTAACCTTTTCACTTTAGCTTGTACCATTTGGGTGTGGGTTGAGGCTCTCATTTCATATTTTTAAGGGTATTATTTGGGTGATGTACAAGTCGAAGGCCATATGTGATCCTCTTCATCTACTGTATGGCTTTGTGTACTCTACCAAATTGAATGGAGAAGAATCGTGAAACCAGCATAAATCATTTCCTATAGAACGGCAGCATGGAGAACCATGACTCTATGACCACAAAATTCATCAAGCTGGGTGAAACAAGGCTAGAATAGAACGGGGGTTTGATATCAAATCCCAGAAGTTAAAGATCGTGAACTTGTCGGTAATGAATATAGAATTTGGTAAGTCATTGTGAATTTTTTTGGTAGGAGTAAAGGCTGTGGAAAGGTGTGATTAAATTTGGATATGGTCTGAACGTCAGGTGGAGTAGTAGGAAGTGTTTGACAGCTTGGGGGTGGATTGCGGACCGGCGTAATGAGGATCAATGATATTGTTGGTAAGGACTGTAAGGATCAAACTGGATGTTGGAAATAAAGAGAAATTTTGGAAGGCTTACTTGCTCCTAAACTCCGTGCTTAGGGAGATGTATTCTTGCTATTCATGTTAGATTTGGTCTGAATTCTGGGTGGAGTATGAAAATGCTTGAGAGATTTGCATGTGAATTTCAAAGGGGTGTGATGAAGATGAATTGAGTGTTTTGGTAAGGAGTTAGGCATTAGACTAGACGGTAGAAATAAAGGGAGAATTTGGGAGGATCACTGGCTAGTGAGCTCCTTGCTTAAGGTGATATACCCTTTGTTCACCTTATCAAATGTTTACGTGTTCGGAAATTACCCTAAAAATGCCCAATGTTACCAGAATGACCAAAGTCCTTATCACTTTGCATAAATGACAAAGTAAGATGATTTACCTTTTTTGCCCCTACTAACACCCCTTATTTACATGGAATACCAGCCTGTCACCATTGCTCAGTTGGTCAAATCAATCCCAAAAGAATATTTAAGGCTTTCTCAGCCGTAAATGAAAACCTCGGGATATCCATTGGAGAAACTATTAAATAGTTTTATAACTGTCATTCATTCCTTCTCGAGATATACACTGGACAAACTATTTATGTGTTTTGATAATGTCGTAGATTCCTTCTCGAGATACCACATTTGCAATCTTAATTACCTTTGAAATTGAACTTGAATAGGTACGTTGTTTCAAGAAATTTAATTCTTCCCTCCCCGAGATAATTGACCTTTTAGGAAATTCAACCGACGCAATTTAAACTGACTCGAAAAATGAACAGTCGATTCTCTTCTCAACAGTTTTGCAATCCTCTATAAATAGATTGATTGTGCTCTATGCACTGTATTTTGGGTTCTACACGAAGTCAACTTTTACATGGGGTAAGCTTAGCCTATACTATGAAAAATGCCTAAAGGCTCAGCTTTCCCCATGCAAAAGTGGACTTTGCGTAGCCTAAAGCCTCAGCTATGTCTCCTACTAACGTTCACATTATTACTTTTTTTTGGAAAACACCTGCTACGGAATGGGGATACATAACTCGTATCTTGAAAGAAAATCTGGGTGATATTCCTTCACACTCAAACCCAGGAAAAGAAATACATCCAACAACCTAAACTTGCAAACTTCATTCCAAAACTTTAATTTCATATCCCTAACATGACAGTTGAAGATCTCCGTACACAAATTTCTCAGAGTTATAGGGGATATATTGATACCCAGGAAAAGAGATACATCCAACAACTTAAACTGGCAAACTTCATTCCCAAACTTGAATTTCATATCCCCAACATGACAGTCGAAGATCTCCCTAAAAAAATCTGTCAGAGTTATAGGGGATATATCAATTAATGTGGAGAAACTACTAAACCTCATTTGTTTTTTCTTCGTTGAACCTAACTCATAGAAAAACCTTCTCAGATGAATATAACTGCATCTTGTAGTGACAATATCTTTTCCCTTCTTCTTAGACATTTTCGATGCAATTTTCTTAGGCGTCTTCTTCTTAAACATTTTCCTACAACGGATGTAAACAAAGAACTGATAAGTAAATACCAAATGACAATTACAGAGATGTAAAAATATAAAACTTCAAACAAATGACAAACTTACTTGATGTCTTATCACAAGAGTAGAACCCAAAATATAGTGCATAGAGCACACAATCAAACTATTTATAGAGAATTGCAAAATTGTTGGGAAGAGATCGAGTGTTCATTTTTCGAGTCAGTTTGATTTGCGCCGGTTGAATTTCCTAGAAGGTAAATTATCTCGGGGAGGGAAGAATTAAAATTCTTGAAGCAACGCATATGTTTAAGTTCAATTTTAGAGGTATTTAGGATTACAAAGGTAGTATCTCGAGAATGAATCTGCGACATTATCAAAATGCATAAATAGTTTGTCCAGTGTATATCTCGAGAAGGAAGGAATGAACTACAGTAATAAAACTATTTAATAGTTTTTCCAATGGATATCCCGAGGTTTTTATTTATGGTTCAATGCCTCCACCTCAACACCAAATTTTCAAATTTCACCTGTCTCATAAGTTTAGGGCCAATGGCCAATACAAATTGACAGCATATGTCTAACACATCTATTTTCTTTGGTTTTAATTTTAAAAGGCGATTCCCCCTTTCCTTTCCTGATACCCATCAAATGGCATACATAGTAAGATCCCATAAAACGTTGCCTATAGAGTTCATAATGCTGTCATGGAACTTGGAAAACCCAATTCACATTAAGAACTTAATAAAATGCATCTACACCTCGTATATCACAAACCAATGAAGGAAGAAAGTCGTCAATGATTCCCTCCTTTATTTCACAAAGCAAGCAACTAAGGTTGTACTTCTGTGTCCCTTTCCCTCAGTATCTATAATGTACGACATGCTACTCCCAGTACAAGAACACAACATTGGATGGAATCCCTTTCTCCGCACTGTTCTCAGCAGGGAGTCTATGAAATAACTGTCCCCCCTTCTTACTCCTGATCTCCAAATGCTTACAAAACAAATAACCAAAAACTACCTGTCCTTTGCGATATCCACTCCTACTGATCCTCCCCCTCCTGATCACCAACTCCGATGCGGCTTTTGCAAGGATTATTTGGATTGGTATGTTTACTGACGTGAGCATCCCGTGACGACATTTTAGCAATATTAAATTGACCTTGCCAATTTGTAAGGTGAGAGCATGCCATAGAATTGAATTTTTCTTTTTCGATGATTCAAAACAGTGACAGAGTTCTATTTTCTTATGGTGAAATTGAAGAAGTAATCATGGATACCTCTTGATTGATCTCTCTGGAGGCTGTGTGGTGAACTTCTTTTAGATCTTTCTAGTTTGTGTTTGGTCCTTTATCCTTTACCTAGGTAACAACGACACGGATACGGGTGGTGTCCGACACGGGTACGGGGTGTCGGAAACGGCAGGAAATTGTAAACTACCTTGTAAATAGTGTTGGACACGTGTGTCCAAGTGTCCAGGTGTCCGAGTATCGGGGTGTCGGACACGTTTTTTATTTTTAAAGTGAAGTGTCGTTGTTACCTAGTCCTTTACGTGTTGCAAAAGCGTGGTTGTGTGTGGGTGTGTTCTCTATTGTTTTGTTTTTTGAAAGGTAAGCCGGTTTTAACTTTTAAGGAATCCGTAACCTTGAGTTTCTAACCCCATGGGGTTTTCAAATCCACGACTCCTCTCTTGGTGGAGGTTCACAACCATCACTGGGCCAACAACCCAATGGTTGTGTTCTCTATTGTTGGCCCGCTTGCTTTTTTCTCCTGTGTAAAGTTTATACTTATGTCAATAGAAGAAGAGAGTTGATTGGATTGACAGCTGCTGAGAGAATGGTAGAGAGGAAAGAAAAAATAAAAAAGCACATGTGGGATCAAATTTTGGTGCTATTTGGTTACAAAGTTGAACGAGTATGGCAATGGGTTGTTTTAATTGACAAGCTATTCTTTGTTATTGTTACTGAATTTTACCATTATTTAATTGTGTTCTGAATGATCTTGAAGGTTTTTTTTTTAAAATCTTTTCTAAAAAGTTCTTTATTGCACGTATATGAGCTGACAACAGGGATATGCACCAACCAATTCTGATAGAAGGGAAGGGGTTCTTACAAGGAAGCGCCTAGAGTACCTTGATTGTGTTGCTCAATATTATGACATTCCTGATACAGAACGTTCTGACGACGAGATCAGCATGCTCCGCCAGGTGATAATTTTTCTTCATGTTCCAATTGATGTTGAAGGATCAAAACAGCGATATGCTCGATATAGCGGTTAGACCAATATATCCTCATCATAATTGGTTGACCGGCTTATATTTGTGAAGTTAGCATCAAATCAAGGAAATTTTAAGATATTACAATATATATGGTATCATAAAAAGATAGGTTGTAAAATCATATATCGACATATTGAACATTAGCTCTATTTTAGCGATATACAATTATATAATAGGTGATTTTTTATATGTTTCAAAACGTATAAATCTGGCATAAACCATTCTACCATATTGGCACTAGCTTTTCCAATATATATTTTGACAAATTGAACCATGATGATGGTATGATTTAACAATTTCTGTCTGTTGTGCTTCTCAGATTGCTGTAGATTGCCCTAGGACTGTACCTGATGTCACTTTCTTTCAGCAAGTGGAAGTCCAGAAATCCCTGGAGCGTGTTCTTTATACCTGGTTAGTACTACTACCTATTTAATTGTGAGATTGTTCTTCTTCTTGTTTAAGTATTTTATTCGTTGATAGAGAAGGAACTGTTTCACTGAATAATACCGCATGCACGTAGTCTGACCTCCGTTCTCCTGTGGTGTACAGAGGGCAAGGGGATTGTAATTCATCTGACACAACCTATCGTACAAGTTTTTCTATATAAAGCTATGTTTAAATCCTCAACTATTTAGGCTTGTGGTTTAGGAGATCTGCCTTGTGGGAGTCATTTATCGATTGTTTTATGTGAAACATGAATATAGTGATAACAATTCCCAGTACTTTTTTGTATTGGAAAAAACGGAAAAAGAAAAATCCCGAACTAGGTTTACATTTAATTTAATTTAATTTATATGTAACAACGACACTTCACTTTAATAAAATAAAACGTGTCCGACACTCGGACACACGTGTCCAACACTTTTTGCATGGTACTTACAAAATTCTGCCATTTCCGACACCCCGTACCCGCGTCGGACACCAACACCCGTATCCGTGTCGTTGTTACCTAGTTTAATTTCCATTTGATCTTCCGATTTCTCATATTCTCTAATAATAATAATAATAATAACGAACAATTGTAAAACTTGCCAAAACAACCTATTGAATGTTTTCTTTTTGTGTGTGGTAGAGGTCCTTTCAATGTCTCTTCCAGCTATATTGTTTATTTGGTATGGCCGATTGCTTATTTCATCATGTCATCTCCAATTTGGTTTACACTGGATCTTTGATTTATTTATTTATTTATCTATTTTCTTAGAATGTATTTAATGTAGACTATTCCTTTTGGATTTAATTGAGATGTTCCTATTCATCATCTATGATATATGTCCAATTTCTGGATTTAAATGAGATTAACCAAATTTATCCGAACTAACTCCTTCCAAATGATATATTTGTATGCTCGTATCCTAAATTGTGACTGCACATGTAATTCAGAGAAATGGTATTGATGTAATTCATACAGGACGCACTCTCACTCATACATTATATGCAGTTTGATAACTAGATTTGTCTGTGTTTAATCTTGATCTTCTAATTTATTTTCAGGGCTATTCGGCATCCAGCTAGTGGATATGTTCAAGGGATAAATGATCTTGTTACGCCATTTTTAGTTGTGTTTTTGTCAGAATATTTAGAAGGGAGTATTGAGAATTGGTCGATCTTGGATCTATCTCCAGAGAAGATGTCTAACATAGAAGCTGATTGTTATTGGTGTCTATCAATGTTGCTTGATGGTATGCAAGATCATTACACGTTTGCTCAGCCAGGAATCCAGCAGCTTGTATTTAAGCTCAAAGAATTGGTTCGCAGAATAGATGGTAATCCCGTTTCTGGCCGAACTTTCTTTTTTTCCTTTCCAGTGTCATTTTCTCGATTTTTTAGCATTTTGTTTCACTCATAAAAAAGAAAAAAGAAGGTGCAATTTAGATTCTTACTATCAAAACGCGTGAAACGAAGAGGCTCATTGATTGTTATTTATTTCAAAATAGGAAAGGATCTCGAGAAGAAATAAGCTAAACATTGTATGGCATTAATATAACATTATATGGTCCTATCAATATTGTAGTCCTACATTTTGGAAAATGAGGAGTCATACACTTGTTTACCATAGGTGTTCGTATCGGGGGATCATAGGTTAAGGATACCCGAGTAGATTAGGTGGGTAAAATGGAATGGAATGGCAGCTCACCCACCTTTTTAGAATTTGTCCCATTGCTCCCATCTAGCCTAGGAGATTCAGCAAAAGCCTTTTCTTTAGTGTGTTGGCTTAATTTTTTTAGTTTGCAAGGGCTTCATAATTGAAGATCTTCATTTCAGAAAAGCGCTTAAAATAAATTATGTTGATTGTTTGCCAACCGTAAAGATTCCATTTTAAGGTTTTATTTCCTTTGACATCAAAATTTAATTCCTAGTTCTTAAGTAAAAGAATTGAGAATGGGTATACTGTGTCTGTGTAGAAGTAAATTGACTTTTAAAAAGCAATTTACATTGACCGTTCTAAAAGAGTTTTCACTTTTAGCTATTTTTCTGCCAAACCGTGTCTATAGAGCAATAGGTCAATGCTCAAAATAGATAAGTTCTGAGCTTATGCATTTGTATAGGTATGCGAAAGGGACCCTTACTGACTGTTGAAGCCTCTGTCTGACCCCAAGAGCTGTTTTTCATTCTTTGTGTACCAATGTTACATGATAATCTTAATAGTTATTCTCAAATTTGTTTCTCTTTCCCAATTTATTAACAATGTTGTTGTTTTTGATCGACTAGAACCGGTTTCGAGACACATGGAAGAGCAAGGTTTGGAGTTTCTTCAATTTGCTTTCCGTTGGTTCAACTGCCTTTTGATACGCGAGGTTTGCTTCCTAACAATTACAATTTACATGAACTACACTTTCCTTTCTTTGCATTTCCACTCTCTAGTAGGTTACAAGTTTGCCAGGACACGTATGTTAGATCATCTCCTAAAGTACCTCACTCACTTGGTTGAAAAAAAAGCCAAATCCAAGCGAGTGAGGTTCTATTTCTTCTAGCAGTACCTCATTTTTTTTTTTTTAATAGGCACCTAACTGTTGGGCGCCCGTTTTAATTTTTTTTTCATCAGGCTTATAAGTGTTGGGCGCTCGATTTGAATTTAAAAAAAAAAAAACAAAAAACAATTGGGCGCCCAAACCTTAGGCGCCCGATTAGAAAACAAACCGACGCCCAACACTTGGGCGCCCAATCTCGACGTAAGAAAGCAAGGTTGAGTCTTGAAAAACAAAACTCAACCTTGCTTTTTGAGTTGAAAATCCAAGTCAGTGAGGTGCTAGAAAATCCTATGTGGCACTTTGAAAAGCAAGTCAGTGAGGCACTTTAGGAGATGCTCTTATAAATGAAAGTCTTACACTCTTGAGAACAAGCTAATTTTGTCCCTATTGCTTTTGTAGATCCCTTTCCATCTGGTAACACGTCTTTGGGATACATATCTCGCCGAAGGAGATGCATTGCCAGAATTTCTTATCTATATATTTGCCAGCTTTCTCTTAACAGTAAGATTAAAATCTCTTCTCCTTTTCCTTTTTTCCTGCCAGAATGATTTAGTTATCGTAGATCCGGTGTGATGTGAATGTTTTGTGTTTTCTCTTTTTCTTTGCCTTTCGGATTGTAATCTTTCTACCTTGGAAAATTTCTTTGAGATGATCAATAAACTACTATGCAACATTGACATGGGTACGGGGTGTCGGACACGGCGGTTTCAAAATAAGTGAAAACGCGGACACGGCCTTATACCTAATAAGATAGTATCATTCTTCACGTTTCCTATATTGTGACCTATTGTATGTGAATATATTATGAATACATAATTACGATAGTAGCTTATGGGAATAGTGATAGTAGTTAGTAGGCTAAATAACATATATAAGAATTGAAATTTTTATAAGAGTTATTTCAAAAAGTTAATGATCTAAGCAAGAAGTGTCCGTTGGAGTGTCCACATGAGTGTCGGTGTGTTTGGACACGGATTTTTTTAGAAATATGGAGTGCCCATGTTACATAGATAAACTATATTTTCATTCTCAAAAAATAAATAAATAGAATAAAAATGGAGGAGGTCGCTTGGCTTTGTAATACTTCTCGGATTACTTGCGAGTGGGACTTTAAACCTATTATGAGAAGGAATTGGTATGATTATTGGAAATTGAGAAAGAACTAGCTTTGAGCACAGTATATGGTGCGACTCAAAGACCCTTAATGAAGATGTATCATTATCTTTATAGCTTTATAAGGCATGTGATGTTAAACATGGAGGAATAACTGACTTTTACTTTAGGATGGAGTGTAGTTAGCTTGAACTTCCACTTTCCTAAAGGCCATTTTGAGTAAGGACTTCGGATATGATTAGTAAGGTCCCCTCGCTTGTGTTCTCGAAGAAGAGAGGTTACAGTGATCTGACAGTCAATTGCCGGCGGATGAAATCGTTCATTTAGTTCTTCGATTTGAGTTCTCAATGTAGTTGGTGCGAATTTGCTTTTGAAGTGGGATTCATGAACTTCGTAAAAGTGTATTAATGGCTTAGTGCAAGGCCTTTAGAAGCGATATCAATTATATCCTTTAGGACCTATCACTCTATGCTATTTGGTAGATCGTTTGTCAATAAGGTTCCTATACTTTGATGGAAGGGAGAGAGCGAAGGAGCAATCATATTTGACATTTATGTCGTCCTTTTGTATTAGTCTTCACTTCCCATATGTATGAAGAAGTCAGATATGTGGACCTAATACTAAGATGAAAAACCCATACTTTTTCAGTTCTCGATACTACCCAGTGCATTTTTCTCCCCACCCCTTGTGCATTTTGAAAGCGCCTTTCTTCATGTTGTTTGTTTAACTCTTTCGATTCGTGATAACTAGTAAAACTTTCATAAAAAGTTATTTCTGATTTATATAATACTGAAAAAAATCCAAGACTTTAAAACTAATAGTGCAAATCTGTTTGTGCAGTGGTCAGATAAGCTCCAGAAGCTTGATTTTCAGGAGATGGTTATGTTTCTTCAACATCTTCCTACTCAGAATTGGACTCACCAAGAGTTAGAGATGGTACTTTCAAGGGCATACATGTGGCATACCATGTTTAATAGTTGTCCAAGTCACCTAGCCAATAGCTAATAAAGGAAAACATCATACACTCAGTTATTTATCAATAGTACTACCACCACCAAAAGCTTCCAGGCTCCTATGCTTGCCTCTCCTTTTTCTTCTTTTTGATAGTTTTATTACCCCATTCTGTAAGTTTTGTGTGTGTGTGTGTGTTGAGGCAGAGATAAAAGGCGGTTTTTTTTTCTTTTCTTTTTCTTCCAATTTATATACTTGTTTGTAATGTGTATTCTTCTCTGCATTTCCTTTGTTGTAAACACACCCTTATTTGATTTTGTGAATGTAAGTGAGTAGCAAACCCTAGTAACTTCTTTGGGTGTATGAGCTAAGTCATTTAGCATGGGCATTCAACTAATTGGTGTACCGTTAGGGGGCGCGTGAAAATGTGGAGTATAGTGGCTACCCTTTAGCAATTGTCTTTGCATGCAAATCTGTAGAATACCTTCTGGGAATTGAAAATATGTCGACCATATGATAGTTTGACAGATTTCAAAAATATTGATGATATTTATTATAACCAAAAAAAAAAATCTCTAAATAACTCTGAATTGAGCAAGTAACTGACATGTATTAAAACATTTTATATTTTGGATAGTCTCATTCAGCATAAACAGTCACATTGCGATGTTTTGTTAGGTGGAGAGCTTGAGGTACTTGATTGTGATTGTGATTGTTGATGTACTTTAAATTGTACATGTTGTAAAATCTGATGTTTTATAGAAATCCCAGTGAAATCCTGGTTGTCCCACTGATCGCCTGAAGGGTTAGTTAGGTTTATTGAAGTATGTCTCAAAATATCACCCATGTTCTGAGCTATGATTATTCAAAGAAATTGACTTGATGGAGATTGGGGAGTTTCTAGACACTCCACTTGTAGAATCTGTAGAATCTATATATCAATATTCACACATAAAATCCTTCAAAAGTAACAATGGCTGAGGAATTTCTTGTTGAAGTTGAGTTTAAATGTTTCCTCTTGCATGGGGTGTTGATGAAGAGTTGAAAAAGCTTAAAAATACCATTGCTGCAATCCAAGCCGTGTTAGTAGACGCTGAAGTGAACAGTTATACAGTCAGACATTGGTTGAAAAGGCTTAAAGAAACATATTCTATGTGGAGGCAAAGCAACAGTTGAGGAGTAACATATTTCGCTGTCCAACCCTGCTGTGTTTGGCCTTAAGATGGGTCATAAGATCAAAACAAAGGAGAAGAATAATTACCATTTCAATCTCATGTCATGTCCTACAAGTGAGGAAATTAGAGAAAACCGAAAAACTTGCTCTTCCATGGAAGATTTAAATGCTGTAGGGCAAGAAATTGATAAATCAAAGCTGGTGAATTTGTTAACTAACGCCATGAATCAAGAGATACTTGCAGTCATTCCTATAGTAGGGATGGGAGGACTAGGGAAGACGACACTTGCTAAGTTAGTCTATAACGATGAGTTGATCATGAGGCACTTCGATTTAAGGATATGGGTACATGTCTCTCATGATTTCAATGTCAAAAGACTTCTAGGAGATATCTTAGAATCTGCAGGTGGAAGTAAACCTGGTGATAAATCAAGCTTGGAAAATATCGTATCTCAATTGCAAGAGAAGTTGCGAGGAAAGAAATTTCTACTTGTTTTAGATGATGTCTGGAATGAAAACTCTTATACTTGGGATATCTTTAAAGCTGCATTACGAGGTCATCTCAAAGGAAGCAAAATCGTAGTTACTACACGTAAGAACTAAGTTGCATCTGCAACGGGGGCGCTTGGTATGCACGATTTGCAAGTTCTGTCACACGATGATTGTTGGGTTATTTTCAAGCAAAGAGCATTTGGAATGGGTGAAGCAAGAGCTACTCCAACTTTGGAGGCAATTGGAAGGCAAATTGTGATTAAATGTGGAGGTGTTCCATTAACAGCACGGACTAAAGGCGCTTGATGCATTCTAAAAACGATAAGCAAGAGTGGTTGTCTGTCAGAGACAGTGAAATTTGGGATTTACCTAGAGATGAGAATGGAATATTGCCTGCTTTAAAGTTGAGTTACGATCGTTTACCATTGCAGGTGAAACAATGTTTCTCATACTGTTCAATATTTCCCAAGATTTATTCGATAGAGAAAACCACATTAATTCAACAATGGATGGCAGAAGGATTCCTTCAGCCGTCCAGACGGTCTAGTGGAAATATGTTGATGGAGGATGTTGGCAATATTTACTTCAATATACTGCTACAGAATTCTTTCTTTGGCGAACCAGAAAGAAACACATCAGGAGATATAGAGTCATGCAAGATCTTGCCCATCACTTTTCCCGAGATGAATGCTTGATTGCGAAGGCCGGTGGGATCCCAAATGTTTCTGAAATCAGACGTGTAAGGGTGGTTCTGAATGAGGATATGCAAATAATTCCAAAAGAGTTGTATGGCGCAAAGAAATTGCGGATGTTTATGATGCATTACCTATTGAAAGAAAAACTTTTGAGTTTTCTGGTGATATCTTCTTGAACTTTAAGTGCTTACGGGTGATCGATTTGAGCAAGTCTGCAATTAAAAGAGTGCCGCCTTCAATTGGAAAGTTGAAGTATTTAAGGTACCTTGACCTCTCATGGAATAATATAGACGTATTACCACCATCTATCACTAGACTCTTTAATTTGCAGACATTGAAACTTAAATTTTGCGATAAACTTCAAGTTCTCCCTGCTGACTTAACAAGTTTAATAAACTTGAGACATTTTGAATTAGACTCTGGTATATGGAGAAAAATGCCAGAGAGTGTGGGAAGACTTACTTCACTTCAGACATTGCCAATGTTTAAAGTGGGGAAGGCCAAGGGGTGTGGTATCTCGGAGTTGCAAAATCTAAATCACCTTGGAGGTGCACTAGCTATTACTGAACTGGAGAACGTAGAGAACCAAATGGATGCCGAAAAAGCTAATTTAAAAGGGAAGACGAAGGTTCAACATTTGCAACTGGAATGGGGTTGGGATATTTGTGAAAATACTAATTTAGAAGGCAAACGAAAGCTTAGAAGCTTACATTGGCATCGGAATAGGGACGAAGGCAGGCATACCAATATGAATGAAGGCTGCGTTTACAATGATGATGTGGTAGCAGAAGGCCTTCAACCTCACCAAGATTTAAAAGTGTTGGGGATTGTCAACTTCAAAGGTAACGAAATGCCTAAATGGCTGAATCCTTCATTGTTACCCAATTTACTTGAAATCTCACTATCATATTGTAAGAGATGTGAATATATTCCAGCCCTTGGGTTTTTCCCCTCTCTTAAAACTCTGAGGATAGAAAACATGCAAGCCTTGAAACATCTTGGTAGTTACTTCGACGGAGACACGAGTATCGCTAGTCGCGAAGCGGAGGGATCAAGATTGAGAGGAGCATTTCCTAAACTTGAAGAACTCCACCTAGTTTCCTTGCCTAGTTTAGAAGAGTGGGTGGAACCAGAAGGATTGGCTAGCTTGAGCATATTGATCATCAGAGATTGCCGTAAGTTGGTAAAAGTGCCAAATTCATTTCCCAGTCTTCAGGAACTGCATATCACGGAGAGCAATGCCGTGACAGTAAATTCGGTGGCTGGCAATCTAACTTTCCTGTCCTATCTTCAGATAAAGGGAATTTTAGATCTTATACTTCTGCCACAAGGTTTACTGCACAATAATAAGTTTCTCCATTGTTTAATAATTATGGACTGCCCCAGGTTTCAATCTTTCCCTTTCATAGAATTGAAGTGCTTATCATCCCTTAAGCGATTGACTATGGGCGGGTTCTCAGAGAAGCAAATCTCTTTTCCTTTCCCGAATAATGAGAATCGTGGTGCTTTCCAAGTCCAGCAACATCTCTTAGCCCTTCATGAACTGGAGATTGTGGGTTGGTCTACGCTCACATCTTTGCCTGATGGACTTCAATGTCTTATTACCCTAGAGAAATTGACAATCTCTCGCTTTCCTAAATTGCGGGTATTGCCTGAATGGTTTGGGAGACTTTCGTCGCTTCAGTTCTTAATGATTGGGGAATGCAAAAAGTTAACATCTCTACCTTCTAAGGAAGAGATGGGGCGCCTCACCAAACTACGAAGGTTGAAATTTGTCACTGCCCACATTTGAAGATAATGTGCTTGAAGGGCTGTGGTAGTGAGTGGCATAAGATATCCCACATTCCAAATATTAAAATCGATGATGAAGAAGTTCAAACTCTTTAATTAGTACATATCAGGTTAGCTTTGTTTCATTTTGATCTTGCTGTGACATGATATCACATTGTCTTCTTTTTTCATTTTTTTATATGATAATCCATTTCCATCGATGCAGGATTTGTGAATCTGGAAGAGCAATGACATGCCAAGTGGCACAAAAATGTATATTGGTTAATAGAATTGTAAAGTAATCTTGGTCTAGCTTCTACTTCCTTTCCCCACGAGTATCAAGGCATTATGTTTGCACCACACTCAGTGAGTTCTGCATCAACTCTGTTCAGCTCTAGCGTCAAATTAACACAAATATTCTCAGCTTTGTATTAAGTTAATTCTGTTTTACAGTTTAATCAGCCTTTTAGATGGCGGTTGAAGAGAGAGCTTATGAAGAGTATCTTCAGGTGGTTGAGGTCATGTTATTCCAAATAGAACGTGCAATTCATATGACTAAAAGCTCAAGTGGAGGTAACTTACATATCAAACCTACATCAATAAACATTCTTCTTAGTAATATTTAAAACATTATATAACTTCTTTCATACTCCTACAATCATGAGGTATTGGTCTTGACTACCGTTTTCTTTCTTAGCATGTTTATAATTCTTATCAGATTTAATGGAACAGTGTGGATCACCTCATTTCTGCACTTAATGGGAAAAAAATGATTTATCTAAAGTCAAATACACGTTATTGATTTGCCATATCTTGTAGTTACTAACTCTGTAGTTCATTCTGCTAAATCTGTTATTGATTAACAATGCACATCTTCTCTTTAAAAGTTATGATTTTAAGTACTATAATCATATACGTACGTTCACATAGAGATAAGTATCTTACTGATGAACTACATTGTGATGGTTAATCAGTAGTATTGCAAGTTTTTACCCTTCATACTCTTTTTCTTCCACTAATTTATCAAGTTTCTATTTGATTGAAGTGTCATTATTACGATTGATTAACTCCCTTGCTGTAAAGCTACTGATCCAACGCCCAGAGCTCACTTCAGTGCTGTGCACTCATGATAGTAATGCTCAATCAGAGAGATAAATATGGAATCTTTGTCTGTTTATTTTTACCTCGTCCACTGAAACAATCTCCTTGACAAGTTCTAGAGGCATAAAAGGGTTACAACTATTGCTTTCATGGTGTACCTCTTTTTCTATTACCTTCCGAGTATTAGCTGCATTACTCTCGTGGTTTGCATTGTGTCTTGTAGATTGTTTCCAGCCCTCTTCGTCCTTGCTATCTTTCTGGAGACTCTCATTAAGGCCATCTTTTCCATCAGTTCATATTGGTCTCTCTTCGCGGCTCTTTAATGGATTTGTTTAGAAATACAGGCAGTTTTACTACATTGAGCTTCACTATTTCCAAGCAGTTGGACCTTTTGCACCATAAAAGTCTTCACCAGTATTTATGCTTGATAGTTTTACATTCATGATTCACCACTACCAACATGTTTTTGTCATCTTACCGTCCGTCTTTAATTAGCAAGTTACGTTTTGGTATTACAAACTAATATTGAGATGTCGCCTTTAGTAACTTTACTTGACAAAGATCTTCGCTGAATTATAACCACATCTGGGATTTTTCATACTACTTGGGCCTGTTGTTGTTTAACATAGCTTTCATGATCTAGAACATCTTTTATGCATCTTCACTTTATTTCGTATTATTTCTAGGTTGTCCTTCAATGCTATCTACATGAGGCATATGATTAAAGTGCATTTCCCCACGATCAGTTGGAAGAATAATGCTGTCTTGGTGTGGATAGTGTTCTTGAACACCTGTGCTTAGGTTTCAAGAGATCTGATGAAACTTCAAGAGAAAACTTATTCTTGAAGTTTATGAGCCATGAGGAACATATACGGAATCAAGGATTTTAAAGGAGGTTTATCGTCGTACATGCACATAGGCCTCTGTAAGATCAAGTTGCTCAGCTGTGGTAATCCGTAATCGTAATCCTTCTAATTGTGATTTCTTATACCACTATGCATGACTCTTAGGGACACATTGTGATTCCAATTGTAAATAATATATAATCTATAGAAATTGTTTCATAGTACGAGAAATTTAAAAACTATTTCTTTCGAGTACTACCACCTGGTCGATCATCATGCACTCATTATCATTCATTTTGCCAAAACTATATATGCAGCTTCACATCTGGTAGCTTTATTATCACAGACTAGTGATAATAAACAAGAGTTATTTTTGATGGGCAGTTCTTTTGAATACCACTGCCAAAGACTGAATTCTTCCGTTGCACCCTCCGATCTATGAAATTACAAGAGACAGAATTGGATACCGCGAGATTTGGTAATTTTAGTTGGAGAGTTAAAACTAATCATGACGTTAAACCTTTTAACCGGAAGGGATAAAGTAGGTGTTCATCAGGTGGAAGTATTATAGGCAATTCAACGAAATGCGTATAGTCAGAAGAGGTCAACAACAATTTAAACGTGGTCTTCGTAGAGTCACGGTCCATTTGGGGGGTAAACCCCAATATTCATCAGCTCTGTGAGTGATACCATGTAGAGTGTAGACAGCCACTTATCTCTTATCTTTTCGGCAAAAGAATGTTAAAACCGTAGAGCCTGTAATTGTAATTGTTCAGGTATGACTTTTCAATGAAACTAACTTGTTTCCTTGCCCTCTTCTCCATGGCATTTCAAAGTTAAACCCAAGTATGCTCATTAGGACTTGACAGCTTGTTGATTTGTTAGCAATCTGAACTGAATGCTTTCATCGAGTATTTACACTAGCATTTTTCGGTTTCTGTCTTCTTTTTTAGGCTGTTGAGAAGGATCCGTGGTCAGCACGCCTAATACCACTGATCATTCTACCACATTGAGAGTAGTTGCAGTGTTCTTTGTTCCAAAATAATATTGGGTGATAGATATCGGTTGTTGGTTGGGTTTAAATGTTCAAGGCTTCAATGCCATAGCACTAAAGGTTACAATGGTATTGGTTGATGGAGATTGGGAAGTTTACAAGTTGCGATGCCTACCACAGGTCCACAAGCTCAATTTGTGTCTGCTGAATTTGACATTTATTTTAGAAATAACGCGAAAATCTTGAGACCCAATTAAGAGTCTTGTTGAAAGTTTCTTTCGTCCTTAAATGCATTTAGCCAGCTGAATGAAAGACTTTTTTATACTATTTAGATTTCTAGCTGCTGTTCTTTGTTCCACAGTAAAAATGGCTGAGGAATTTCTTGTTATGGGCTCAGTTGAAATCTTGAAGAATTTGAGTGCCCTTGCTTCTCGCGAGATTCATCTTGCATCTGGTGCTAATGAAGAACTGATAAAACTCAAAGACACCATTTCTATAATTCAAAATGTTTTCATGTGGGACATCCCTCATAGGGTTGTCTACCCGTGTGAGACCGTGTGATACTTATATTTATTTTATGCTTTAGCTTAAGCTTTGTTAGAGAGGTCCAATGTGAGTTATTAGCAGTTCCTGTTTTTAGGTTAGTTTTTAGAATATTCCTAGCTAGGGTTTCACCTCCCTTATGTTCTATAAAATGGAAGCTAGGTTCTCTATTTGTTCGGAGTTGATTTTGATTAATGAAAGTTGATTTGTTTACTTGAAACCCTAGCTTTCTCTAACTCTCAAACACAACGTGATCTTCATACGAATCTCGCTTCCGCGTTCGTAGTAATCACGTCAGTTTTAGTGGACGTTGAAAAAAGGCAAATGAGGGAAAACTCTGTGAGACGGTAGTTGAAAAGGCTTAAAGATGTTGCTGGAGGCAAAACATCGCCTGAGGAATACGGTACGTAACCACATTTCGCGATCTAACCCTGCTTTGTTTAACCTTAAGATGGGTCACAAGATCAAGATAATCAAAGAAAAATTTGATGCTCTTGCAAAGGAGATTTTTTTTATCATTTAACTGACATGTCTTGTGCTAATCCTGATGAAATTAGGGAGAGCCGAGAAACTTGCTCTTCCATGGAAGATTTGTTAGAATGTGTGAAACACATTGGTATGTGTGTAACAATAAAGTACCGTATTTTTATATGTTTTGAACAAGTTGGATTCTTCTTATTTTTCCTTCCTTTTATCAACTTAGTACTATACTATAAGTACCTATTCTTATAAATATTGGCTCTAACTTTTACTACTTGATAATCAAGAATACAAATTAAATACAATATAGCTACATGGTTCCATAATCAATATGCTTAATCAAGCTCAACTACAATGGGATCTTCCGGTAATTAAGAGTAATCAAACTATAAGGCCCTCATTCTGGTTAAGCTTAGAGTTTTAAGCTATATCACATACAACAATGCTTAATGTGTTATCAAAATGGATTCCTTGATGTCTTTTTTTAAAGTTGAACATATATTATGATACCACATATTAATGATGGCGATAGTGGCATAAAGAAGTTTTGTTGAAAATTTTCAAAACTTGTACCTCATTTTGAGCCTTGAACCCATGACCTCTTGGTCATCTATTTTATGTGACTCTAAACTATAGTCTAAAGTTTAGTCCCACATTGTTTATAAACAATAAAGAAACTAAAGATATAAGGTACTACCCATGTGACATGTGTGTAACATATAACATAAAGAGAGTGTATAGGTGTGTGAGTGTGTGAGGGGATTTTATACCCTAGACACACTTGGAATTGGGCAATTGGCTCTTTTGGCTGTAAATATCTTTATCTTTGTTTGTACGGTTTACTGATGTGCGAATATAGACATCGTTGTATCATTGGAGAGATCAAACCTGTTACTGTTTTATGTTGCAACAATTATAATTTCGTACTTGCTGTTGCTCAATTAAAGGGAAAACTATTTTACAGGTTCATAAACATTTATTCTACGAGTTTTAGTTATTGCTTTTATTTCTATTGTGGAGTACTGATTAAAAGGATTCATCATCACCAGAGTATATTAAGTGTAAACTCGAGTCGTGGAAGCAAAAACTCGATTGAAAACATTAACCTAATTATCAACTTAGGGTTTTATTCAAAAATTAAAAATAATTGAAACTAAAAACTCAATTTTCTTCGATAATCAACTGAAGCAACCTACTGAAACATAGAACTAAGCCTCCCTTTTTTTTATAGAACAAAGGGGGCAATTAGAATTAGAAATTCCAATTCTAATTTAATTAGGAAACTTTAGAAATTAGGAAAACTTCCCTTAACCTTGTGTTGGTAGACGATCACTACGAGGTGTTCACATCAATGTCTCCCTTATTTTTACTACAGAGGCATGCAAAAATTATATATATAAAGTAGAGGGGACAAAGTACTCATTATGCATAACAAGTTTCTAGGGGACTAGATATGATAGTTTGGTGGTTTGGGTGGAAACAAAGGGACATATCCTTAGCTAGTTGGTTTTACTTGCTTAGGAGCTTTTACAGCTTGAATCCTATCTCATTCATTAGCTTTAGCCTCTTTGTTAACTTTCTCAACAAGTATAATCCTCATTGCTCTCTGCACAGGTTGCCTACTTGGAAGAGGGGGTTTCTCACCATTGAGAATACTAGCTAGGATTAGTACTTGCCGTGGTGAAAGTGCTCAGACTGCCTTTGCTCACTGATCCAGAAAAGTCTTCATATTTAATGTTACTACCAGGAGAAGCCTCGTCTATTGGGCAATTTCATCAACAAGTTGTAGAGGCATAAAAGCGTAACATTTAGCATTTGCCGCTTTTATTTATGGTTGGATTCTGTCTTCTACGTTGTTCCTTTTGTAGTAGAATATGCTCTTATAACTAAAACTAAGATGTTGCATTTAGTGCTTTTACTTGGAAATATTTGCCCAACATCAGATATTCTTTATATGACTTGTGCCTGTTTTAGTTAAGGCTGCTTTTATGATCTAGAATGGCTAATGCGTCTTCACTCTTTTTGGTGTAATTTATGGTTGTCCTTCAAAGGTTTCTGTACCAGACTTCCAGTATTGATGGTGACATTGCATTTTCTCACAATTAGTAAGAAGCACATAGACACAACAACCCAGTTGCCTGAACGCCAGTCTTCTAGAGCACCTGTAATTTAGTTTTGCGAGATCTGAGTAAACTATAAGAGAAAGTTCTGAGCCAAAAGGGATGTACGAGCCACAGTTTACTCTTTCGAGGGGTTTATTGTGATACCCGTACATGGGCTTATATAAGATCAAGGCGTGTAACCAAAGCAATAGTCCAACGGGTTGTTGGGTATGAACTCGAATAGAAGGATTGTCGAAGTTGAGAAATTGCCGAAGTCGTTCGAACGAGCTTCATAGTCGTTCGAACGAACGTCTTCACTCCTTGGAATTTTGGCCCAAGAGTCAATCTCGTTCGAACGAGCTTGGATGTCGTTCGAACGAGATGTTATGTTTCTAGGGTTAGAGACAACCTATCGCAAAGTCGTTCGAACGAGCTTTGCATAGGTTTACCTTAGATGTTAGAGTTTTGTCTCGAGATCTGTACTACTTGTATTTTTGGTAATCTACTATATAAAGAGGACTTAAGTTATTTTGTTAGCTATCTTGTGTGAGTTAAATCTTAGAGAGGCTAGGGTTTGAAGAGACTCCATTAAAGCTTAAGAAGCTTGAGAGATCGTTGTAATCTTTGATTTTTGATTAGTGAATTGTTCTCAGGGAGTGGTTTTTTATCCGCAAGGGTATTTCACCTCCCTCCTCCGGGTAAATTATTGTGTTTTTACTTTCGTATAATTTATTATTGGCATTTCTGTTTATCATTCTTGGGGCAAGGGATTGGGATTAGCTACCCGAATTCTTAACAACTGGTATCAGAGTGCAAGGTTAGGGCTTGTGTGATTAGAGCGATGGTCGATATTGAAAAATTAGAAATCGATGAATTCAATAGATTGAACTTTGGGATTTGGAAGATGCAAGTAGAAGATTTTCTATATGCGGAGGATTGTGATTTTCTTCTAAGAGGGATTTTGACGAAGCCGGCAGATATGGATCGTTTGCAGTGGGAGCTTTTAGATCAAAATGTTCTTGGTAAAGTTTGTTCAACACTCTCAAGTTCTATTTCTTCTAAGTTGCCTAAAGTGAGTACCGAATTAGAGATGATGGACAAACTATTAAAGATGTTTGAATCAACTTCAAGTGATTTAAATTCTCATAAGTGTGTTACAAGTGATTCAAATTATTGTAAGCGGGTTACTTTCAACAACGTGGTTTAAGTCTTTGGTGATGATTCTCGCGTAATACCTCTTGGAGCTTCGTTGTTAACATCGGGTAATTACTCAAATATTGAAGTTAGAGGAAAGAGAGCTTCACATATTGAGAATGGAAGCAAAAGACGCATTAAGGCATGAAATTGTAATCAACAAGATGATTTGATTGATATGACTTGTGATGTTCGGGATAAACTATGCAATGTAATTCATGATACTCGGGATAAGTCGTGGTGGTTGTCTTATGGTATTTGTAAAAGGTCGAGGTTAGACTTAGTTGTTCCATTGGAAATTACGTCGGGTAAAAACGAATTGTCTAGCTATGATGACTGCTATCACATAGTAGATAATGAAGATGTACGGATTTCATTAACGAATGATAATTCGTTAAGTTAAGACATGGTGCAATATGTGTCTAGTATGGCTAAAAATATGTTTTCAAGCCAACTATCGAACTTGGGTCTTTTGGCTACCTTCGGCGATGATGCTTTTGAGATCATGAAGGAGGCTATTGCTTTAGCTTGGGACAAAAGGCAAAATGCGTACTTAGGGACGTGTAACGCTAATAATGAGATTATTGGTATTGTTACTTCGATGGTGGACTCTAGAGCATGACATAAAAAACTTGGTCACGTGAGCATTTGGATGAAAACATTGTTCTCAAGGAGAATACTTGACAAGTTAAAATTGATAGATTTGTTCTTTTGTAAAGATATTATCTTGGTAAAGCAAAAGAAAGTTGGGTTTCCTAAAAAGAGAAGAAAATTGAATATGGGATCGAATCACTTATACGATGATGTATGGGAACCGACTAAAGTTAGTTCCAAGGGGGGATTTCATGGTTTTGTTGTTTTCATTGGTGATTCCACACGAGAGCTTGGTGTACATTTCTTGAAGAATGAAACAGATTGATTTGATGTTTTCGCTTGATGGAAAGCTTGGGTTGAGATTGAGACAGGTTCAATGTTGAAGCGTTTTGGGTCTAACGGTGATGGTGATCAATTTTGCTGTGACGAGTTTGTTATAGATAAAACATCTATTGGGATTTAAAAGCTTGAGAAGATTCCAATAATACCACGAGAGTTTAGTATGGTTGAAAGTGTGGTCCATGAGATTACTGAAAGGGCGCAATGTATAAAATGTTTTATCGAGTTGTCAAGGTAGTTTTGGGCGGATTCGGTAGTTTCGGCGGTTGATATAGAGTTTTGGTATGCATTGGATCTTGGACTATTAGAAGAAATCACTAGTACGAAAAATGAGGTAATAATTTATACTTCCTTTGTCTATTCTAGTAGTAGATCATTACTAGATTATATGTCTAGTTTGTGCATGTTCATTGGATATGTTTGTGATGATTTTGGTGACCGATCTTATGATGCGAAGAATCGGAAAATTATCCAACTTATTGATGTGATATCCAATGATGATGTTTTTTTGCGAAAACATGGATAAGTGGACCGAAAAAATGGATTTATCGGGGTCATGTGAGTTTGTAAAAATCTCTGCAGGGATAGTGTTGGAACCATTGGTTGAAAATGTCCAACGAGAACCGTATACTCCTCCGATTGTAATGAAAAAAAGAACCAAGGTTTCAAGACCTGCGACCCTTTATCATTTCTCTCGACATTGTTTGTGGTTAGTCGGTATTGGTGATGACTACAAGGTGGCTTTATAAGGTGAGGTCATGGGCAAGTGGGAGCTTGTCATGGATGATGATGAGATGGGATATCAATCGTCATATCGGGTATATGATATAATCATATTACCGATGGTAAAACTCTTTACTATACAAGTTGATTTACAAGTTAAATGAGAACGAGTTTGTTCAAGCGGTTCAAGGTGAAACTTGTGGTAAAGTGCTTTCAAGAAGAAACAGGTAGTTATGTCGAGATGTTTTGGTTCACCGGTTGTGAAGCTAATTGTTTTGTGGAGGCTTTGTTTTTTGGATTGAGTGATTCTTGATACGGAATAAAAATTCTTCATGATTGATCTTATTGAAGATGGGTATATGTAAGCCGGCTACATGGATACATAGTTACTGGGTGAAGTTGCATTATGGAGGCTCATACATGAGAGCTCATATGCTTGTTCGAGATATACACCGAAACGATGGGGCTCGATGTTGGATATGTTTATATCATTAATGGATATTTTTTAAAATACCACAGAGACCATTGTTGATGTTATGAGTTTTTTGAGAACTTATGGATCATCCGTTCTTAAAGTATGGATGATATGCTAGTTGTGTTTGCAAATTCTAGCATGGATGAGATTGAAGAGTCATGGGAACGATTATCTCAATAAAGGGTTTGGATCGATGGATTGGTTAATCCTTATGCATATGGTATAGTTCAACAGGAAGAACGTGAAGCAGAAGTTGTTATTGACTCGTGTACATTGAGACTGATTGGAGTGTTATTTTGTAGCACATCATTTGTCATTACTTCGGGCTTGAGACACGTGTTTGTTTGGCTATGGAATGTGATATAAGTTTAGATCGAGGTATGTCTAACTCATTGATGATCTATTTGCTAATGTAGGTCATTGTTTACATGAGACCAGAGTTTTATCATGAAGTGGGAGCTGTTAGACGTTGATAATGGATATTATGTATTCGAAGAAGACTCGGTTGTAGCTTATAGCTATGGAGTGCTTCTTGTTCAGCTTGTAGGGTTGTGTTTACTTGTGATGGTGAAGTACGTTAGTGACATGGAAATGGCTACAATTTCGTGGTGTTATACTAAAGCTACTTGGGTATCGAGATGACAATGGTTAATTGCATCATTGATTGCAAAGGCACGAGTACGGTGCGGCTTTGGAAGTTTACAAGGGGATGTTCTTGAATTTTTTGTTGAAAAATGTTCAAAACATTACCACATGGTTTTGTGTGGTACGATAGCTTTTGACGTGAAGAGTTCGGTTTGACACAGTTACAGATGTGGTTGCTTTGAAGATAGGTGAAGTTACGGGAACCTCACATTTCAAATTTTAAGTAGGAGATTTGTTGAAGATTGTAAAATTTTATAAGTGGGTCTTCATGGTGTTGAAGGTCAGGTAGTGCGAGACATTTATTTAGAAATCTGGAGATGGGTTACGGGATTCGACTTCATGTGAGAGATTGCTGGGTATGAACTCGAATAGAAGGATTGCCGAAGTCGTTCGAACGAGCTTCATAGTCTTTCGAACGAATGTCTTCACTCTCTGGAATTTTGGCCCAAGAGTCAATCTCGTTCGAATGAGCTTGGATGTCGTTCGAACGAACTCTTTTACTCACTGGAATTTTGGCCCAGGAGTCAATCTCGTTCGAACGAGCTTGGATGTCGTTCGAACGAGATGTTATGTTTCTAAGGTTGGAGACCAACTATCGCAAAGTCGTTCGAACGAGCTTGGAGTCATTCAAACGAGCTTCGTGTAGGTTTACCTTTGATGTTAGAGTTCTGTCTCGAGATCCGTACTACTTGTATTTTTGGTCATCTACTATATAAAGAGGACTTAGGTTATTTTGTTAACTATTTTGTGTGAGTTTAATCTTAGAGAGGCTAGGGTTTGAAGAGACTCTATTAAAGCTTGAGAAGCTTGAGAGATCATTGTAATATTTGATCTTTGATTAGTGAATTATTCTCGGGGAGTAGTTTTTATCCGCAAGGGTTTTTCACTTCCCTCCTCCGGGTAAATTATTGTGTTCTTACTTTCGTATAATTTCTTATTGGCATTTTTGTTTATCGTTCTTGGGGCGAGGGATTGAGATTAGCTACCCGAATTCCAAAATAGTCAAAAGGTAGTTAATGTATGTGGAGGTGATTAAATTTGCTTGTCTCAAATTATGATCTTGAGAGACGGCTATTTCAACGATTTTAATTCATCATCAAATTTGGACTCCTATTTCTTTCTTTAATTGTCTTTGGAAACTTGGTTATTTATGAGAGCCAAATGAAGTTCATATAACAAAAGATTAGTGCGTCGTTGATGCACGCGCTAAGATGGCCTAACTCAATAGTTGAAATCCTTGGTCTGTTACTTGCTCAATACCACTTCCACATTAGCAAAGTGGAGTTGAAGAAGAAGAAAATTTATAGCGGCAATCACTTTGTTTTCGTGGCAAAATCAACTGACCCTCTCAGCAACCTGTTTTTGGGCGCTCTGACACCATGGGCGGATTTTTCAATTGGACTTGACCCTTTGTTGGAAATACTCCTAATACTATCCCTATTCCCTAGCACGGGATGGAAGTCTAAGCTCAAAATCAACTAATGACCTCAAAGTTTAAATTTAGACTATGGCCGTCTTGTCTTTGTGGATGCCACGACTTTTAGAAAGCTGTGACACAATCAAAGTCCGAAACAGTTTTTTTTTGTGTGTGTGTAGCTAGAGGTATCCGAGCCATCTGCCCGCTGAGCGGACCGTCAATTCCCGATTAGATAGAGGGCTCGTGTAATAGCCTGCAAACCACACGAATCGGGCAAGCCGATACAAGGCCGACGGGCTCATACCAACCTCGAAGTGCACACAGAGGTGAGAATCGAATCCTTGGCCTCCCGATGGTGGTTTACACACCATCACCACTAGAGCACAAGGTGGTTGGTTTTTTTCCCTGGGCGAGATTGCCGGCGTCATCCTACGTGGGTCACAGAGAGTGGTTTTTTTAACTCTCTACTGGACATGCTCAAAGAAAAAGAAAAAAAAAAAAAAAAAAAACCCTAGGGTTGATTGATTGGTTTTTACTTTTGAGTGGCTTGGATGTCTCACCACATGAAGAGCTGCCCAATCAGAGCCTCATACAATAAACCACGTCACCCAATTCATGTTAAAAAAAAAACACGACCTCCCACCAACTGTCATCTCTCTCTCTCTCAACAAAATAAAATTAAACAAAACAAAACCAGAGAGAGATGAAAAGTAATTATTATTATTATTTGATGATCACCATTCTGTTCATCTCCAGCAGCAATGTGACGCTTTCTCAGTCAGATTCATGTTCTTCTGAATTCAATCTCCATGGCATCTTTCCCTTCAAATCTTCGCCTATTTGTCAACATGTTTGGAATTCTCAAGACTTCATTCTTAGAGTATGTCTTCAAACCCTTATCACAAATTAATTATTTCTATTAACTTTCATAAGTATTCCACATATATTAGTTTTATAGGGACCAAATTTTTTAAATTTTAGTTTTTTTGTTTCGCTTTTAATTATTATTATCACAGGGCTAATCATAACTTAAAACAATATGTCAATGTTTATTACTTCCCCTTTTTTAAGTATTATTTTGGAATACCCAGAATGCGTTTAATAATAGTGTGTTTTGGTTGATTTTCGATTTCTGTAGATGTTGTTGCGTAGTATTATTTGGAGTATATCTACGAAAGAGTACAATATTGCGATATCTGTAGATATTGTTGTGTGCTATTATTTGGAGTGAAAGAATAGAATATTGACGATTTTCTAAACATGATATTTGGGTTGTTCAGTATTTACAGAGTGAGCCGCACATATGGAGTTTCCTTCTTTCTGCACCAAACACTGATTCATATATTGCAATTGGGTTCTCTCCTACTGGGAAGATGGTTGGATCAAGTGCTATTGTAGGGTGGGTACCGGATAATGGTATTGGAATAGTTAAGCAATACTTTCTTGGATCTCTTGATCCAGACCAAGTCATTCCAGATAAAGGGGATTTACAACTTGTGAATAACTCTGCTGCTATTGTATCCCAATCGGCGCGTTTGTATATTGGATTTACATTGAATACCACACTGCCTCAATCGAGGTTGATATATTCGGTGGGAGTAATGAATATGTTGCCGTCGGCTAACAGTGTTTTGTCACATCATCGAGATCAAACTGTCACAGTTTTAGATTATGTAGCAGGTGAGTTTGACCTACACTCTTATACTTGTTTGCGTTATGGATGTATGCTTAGTTGACTGGTGTGTCTAGATAAAATTCAGTCCATCCAATAGTATATTCAGATAGTCATTTAACACTACACTTTGGATTTAAAAGAGCCCAAGTTAAGGTTTGGTCCAAGGGCGGGAATAGGCTATTGAAATTAGTTAGATTCGTATTGATTCTCAACTCCAACCAACCTACACAGTTTTTCAATCCTCTCAGAATGATGGTATTGGTGAAGTTGTTAAAGAATGCAACTGCTTATGCATGTCAAACGGCATTGTTATAAAATTTTCGGAGATACATTATGGGTGATCATTAAATATTGTCCAATCTACGTCCTGTAAAATATTTTATGTATTGCAGATAGACTGTAAAGATTGAGTAGCAGTGTAGCACCTTCCAGTGTAGCATAAGAAAAAGTAAAAGAAGTTATAGATGCTCTTAATTGGTTTTGCTTTTAACATGGTTTTAAAATGCTTTTAAGATACCTAAATTCTCTTGTATTATATCGTTATACAGGTCACAGCTTTTCACAAAGTTCATATTCTAGAGTAAAGAAGAGTCACGGAATACTAAATATGCTTGGATGGGGTATTTTCATGATTATTGGAGCTATAACAGCTCGTTACTTCAGACCATGGGATCCTATATGGTTTTATTCTCATATTTGCATCCAATTATTTGCATTTTTCTTGGGAGTATCAGGTGTAATTGCAGGATTTGT
This sequence comes from Kingdonia uniflora, assembly GCA_014058105.1. Taxonomy (NCBI): domain Eukaryota; kingdom Viridiplantae; phylum Streptophyta; class Magnoliopsida; order Ranunculales; family Circaeasteraceae; genus Kingdonia; species Kingdonia uniflora. Next base: position 18,498 of record JACGCM010002220.1, on the reverse strand, counting down.
CCTAGAAAATGATCTTGACATGGAAGTTGACAAGCACAAGGCTCTTGGGATCTTCATACTAGTGCTTGGATGCCTCCAGGTTTGTTAATCGCTATCACATTTGTTACTTTGTTATAACAAGGTCCTTGATGATCTGGATTTGCAGAATAGGCCTAAAGTATAGTTCAAAGCAAAAGACGTCAAGTCGGTAAAACAAAGATAAAACACTAGAAACGGTCACAATTGTATTCATATTGAAACCTCCAATGAAGGATACAAATAATCATATTTGAAGATCACAGAATTTAGGATGAGAAAGAAGAATAGATAACAACTTGACACATTTATCTCAGAACCACCAACGTAGCAAACATCAAATTTAATTAAAGTTGCACTAGGAGTCAATCTGCTAAAGGGGGGAGTACGGAAAATTGGGAGTTGTGAATGACATGAACCATTGCTTTCATGAAATCCCTAAATTGGGCAACAGGGATATCCTGAGTGTGGAGAATCTAGCTCACACGCTTCTCTAGGAGTGAGAGGATGGAGGAAGGTATAATGCTTCACTGTTTTGCTTGCTTCAGTTTTTCTCTTTTCTCTCTTACAAACACCCCTAGGAGTGAGAGGACGGGTAAGATTTGGTGTGCCAGTTCCTTCGGGAGAGTAGACATTGGCAATCAAGTACTTAGGGCTGACTCTTGCGCTGGTTCTTGCCAATGTTGTGTTAGTTAATTACTCAGTAATCCACAATCGAATCGAGAGTAACCTAATTTGAAGAATTAACGAAGAACAAACACAAATTGGCGGGAGAATTTCCCATTTAGAGCTTCAATTGCTCAAATACTTGATTTCAATTGAATTCATCTCAAACCCTAAGTCTCTCTTACAATAAGATAACTTTATCTTGCCTAGCCTTGCTCCTTTATGAGGGTTACAAGTTTCCTAGTTACAAAATAGGACAATTATGCCCTTAAACGCCTAAAACAATAAGCTGAATCGCGCCTCTGTTTGAACAGAACAATAGTCTGTTCGAACAAAAATGCGTATTCGAGCAGGCTAAAAATCTGTTCGAACAATTTACTCAGACAAATATTTATTCGAACAGACATAAAAGTCTGTTCGAACAAACATGAGTGTATTCGAGCAGACTAAAAGTCTATTCGAATAATCTACTCAGACAGGTGTTTCTTCGAATAGACATAAAAGTATGTTCTAACAAACATGAGTGTATTCGAACATACTAAAAGTCTATTCGAATAGATTTTAACAAAAGTAAAAAAAATGACTCAGATTCTCCTGGATCACTCACTCAGGCTCATGTTTAAGTTCTAACCAGCTTCACCTATCACTTATCCTAACGTTGTGGTTATCTACAATTAAATTAAGTCTAGAAAGATGCTGAAACCTGCTTCTGTAAGGGAGTTCTTCTCCTTTGACAGACCCAATATTGTTATGCCAGAAATTTCATGCCTGATATCAATGGAGCCGAGGCGATTATTCCCTGTAGGAATCTGGAATTTCATCCCCATGCCTACATTTTGCCAGTGCTGGAGGCTTCTTAAGACAATCCACCCTGAATGGAGCCTATCGGCAATCAAATCAGATATCATGACTAAGGCAAGGACCCTAGATAAAGAGGAGAAGCAAATGTTTAATGCATCTTTCAGCAGAGCAAATCCATTCAGCTACGGTGCAGGATGCATACAATCCTATGTAGCGGAACCTGAGTTGAATTTAATCTACCATTCCAAGCCATCTAACCAAAGGGACTTCCGCTATCAATCCATTATGTTCCCTAGTCTCTCTGGTCAGTTACTGTGACAAACTGGAGGAATTAATAAAGTTGGATTACTGTCAAACCTACCGTCCTACTATCAAATCACCTTTTGGGATTTCAGTTTATGAAACTAGTGAAGTATGAGAAGACACCTGATTTAAGCTGATTCTGAAAAGTAAATAAAGCTAGTGTAGTAGCTAAAAATTATATGTTTGGGACATTTTCGTGGCCAGATGATAAGCATATTGTACGCAGTCCTGTTGTTGTGAAGACATCTTCTATGTCATAGGGTGGTTTAGATTGATCCGTCCAATTTTGTTTTATAGGTGTACTTCTTTAGATGAGCTTAATATTACCCAAAACTAATTCTTAACATAAAGCAATGACAGCTATTGTTAGCTCGCACTCTTTAAATTTTAATGACATCTTCTTAAGGTTATTATCATATGGTGGTCAGCACAGTAGGAGATTTTAAAGACATAATCCTACAAATTTGTTCATGCGAAGATATATTGAGATTAAGGATCTAGATATTCAATTGAAAATAATGGTCTTATGCATCTAGCTTATGTTTCTCTTCAAATTATGTAGGTGATGGCCTTTCTAGCTCGACCGGAGAAAACATCGAAAACGCGACAGTATTGGAACTTGTACCATTACGTTGTTGGGAGAAGTTTGATTGTTCTTTCAATAGCAAATATTTTCTACGGGATCCACTTAGGGGGTGAAGGGAGAGCATGGAAAGCTGGTTATGCGATATCTATTACAATCTTGTTTCTAGTTGCAATAATTTTAGAAGTAAGAATGAAGATGAGAAAATAAACATTTTTTCAAAAGGGAATTTATACTTAATGCTTTATCCATTCTTCAGTAAAGAGCTTTTCTCCGTTTGGGTGCTCAGTCTGACTGTGTAGAAGTGTAAGATATCGATTTGAACTCTCTCTTTTATAAACAGATTCTGCGATATGAACATAGAAACAATTATGGTTTTTCTTTTTCTTTCATAATCTTTCTCTTTTATTTTTCATGGGCAGATGGATGAAATGGTTTACAATAGGTTCTGAACTGAGATGTGAACCCTGTCATTCCTAGTTTTCATAAGCATCCTTAGATTTGCAAACAGCTGCAAGATCGTGAGCTACATCGTTAAAAATTAAGTCTAGGAACGTCCAAAAAAGAGATGGAACTAAACAAAGAGCAGTTTTGTAAACTAGTATCCAAGAAAGTAGTAGTCTCTCAAGATATCCCTGTACTAGGATTGCGAAGGCAGTTGATAATTGTTTGCAATCTGCTGCAACGAAAATATATCTAGTTCTTGTACCACAGGTTTAACTGAGGGGATGACCCAGGTGAGGAATCACCCTTCAGCTTCTTCTGCACTTCGTGCATTGAGTCAATGGTGGCCTGCAAGAACAGGGACATTTTGAGCATGATGGTTATCTAGATTTGGTTGGTTGTTCGATCTCTGTCTCATTTAATAAGAGTCTGGAATCTTGGGTTATTAATTTGATGGAATACTAGACAATCCGAAATTTTCTTGAATGATAATCAAGAAAAAAGTTAAGAAAGAAAAAAGAAAACCAAGAAGATGAAATTGATGCCATTGGGATTTATGCCTTTGTATAAACTTTCATCTTCTAAGGTTGTCTAAGCTCCCACTTAATTAAGTCGTTAATGTGATTTTAATTATTTAAACTTTACATATCTCAAAAACGTTCAAGCTTTAAAGGAGAAGAAGAACTCTTTTTTATTTCTATCTTAATTATTTAGAATTGAATTATATTTATTTCCATCGTCCAATTTCCTTATCTTTCATTTAAGAGATATTTTATTCTATTACTTTAACCAAAGTTTGGAGGAAACCACATAACATACTTAGACTTTGTATGTTTACTTTTCGATCTAGGTAAACGGTAATTAATGCAGTATTTACAATTTCAAGCACTACTCAAGTGTTAACCCTATCATCATCCTACATCATTATTAAAAACACTATATAGAAGTACCCTCGAAATAATCTAAAAAGAAAATGTTCACCATCTCACACCAAAATCGTACATTTTATTGGCAAAACGTCGTTGAGGATTCTCTATTACAAAATGAATATCTTATCAAAATAGAGTTACTAATACAACCTTGTAAGTAACATGCTATGCACGGCTGGTTAAGTTCATAATGGGTTATGGCCCAACACATGACTATTACAATTTTATTTACAACATATTTTTATTTAAATAACAAATAAGCTAATTTATCAATTTATGCATGTTCTTATTGTGATTGGCAGCTTCATCCCACAAAATCAAGTACAAAAGTACACTATCAAAGATAAGCTAAAAGAACCACATATATATGAAACAAACCATAAAAAGGAAAACTAAAGCAAGAAAGAAATAAAATGTTAGAAATGAAAATTTGTTGTACAAAACTAGACACGTTTTTATCTTGCAATTCTTCTTACAATTTCTTAAGCCTTCCATTTGCCCTCAATCGATTCCTGATACTCTATCCATATATATGGCTACACCGTCTATTGATCATGCGCTTAGAGTTCTTTGAATTGTCCACTAATTCCCCCATTGATTCTACCATCTTCTTTTTCAAAATATTGGTGAATAAACTTAAGTAGCTTTTGAGAACTTTAAGTAATCCATGAGTTATGATTTCGGCAGCATATATGAAATATGATCTTCACAAGTCTGAGAACATTCTGTAACAAATAAAAAAACCAATCAGTAAATTATTTTCATTAAAAAAATTGTTGTGAAATTTATAGGGCTGGCAATTTAACCCACCCCACTGGAGCCCTGCCCCGCCCCGCCCATAATGAGGCGGGTTTGGTATGACTATAACGGGTATGGGGCGGGTTTGGTTTTTTAAAAAAAAACTCCATTTATTTATTGGGGCGGCTCTGGTTTTAAGCTCAAATAAATGGGGCCCCATCACCCGACCCAGTTATAAATGATATGACTTGAATACCCTTAAGTTAAACCTAATTTTAAAGACATGTTAGTTAAGTCCAACATCATGTCTCCTCTCCTGTCTTCATTTCAACCTCCAGCCTCCTGTGTTCTGTCATCAGCTTCTCTTCATTTCTACCTCGAAATAACATTCTTCACCAAACTAACTTTCATTTGTAGCTCAAGTCAAGTGAGTGTTTTGATTTTAATGGATATATGATGAAACTAACATTCTTCTTCTAATATATATGAAGATTTTGGATTTCTCTTTCTTTCTTTCCTCAGAGATCAAAACAAAGAAGAGAAGAAGTAAAAGAAAAGATCTTTGTTTGAAAGATATCCATTCTCTATTTCTGAATCAATTGGTATTCTCATCCCTTTTGATTACTACAACTACTTGCTTTCATTAAAAAGATTGTAAATTTTTAGTTTTTAGTTGAAATTTTTCAAACCCCATTTCCCCTTTTTACTCAACTGATGACTCTGTTCATTTTTTACTAATTCTGATCATCTATGTACCATTATTCATCTCCATCTATGTACTCCATCATTACAATCGGTATGAGATTTAATTCAATTTCAAACCCAAAACAACATTCTTTACCAAACTAACTTTTATTTTCAACAATTTTATTGGAAAACGGCTTTCATCAAACCTCGCACCAATCTTATGATGTCAAATGTTTTCTTTTTTCTCCTCTGAATTGTATCCCATCTTTGGTGTATTAATAATACATGTGTTTCTTTAGAGTCTTGTAAAATTTAGATTCTGTTGACAACATTAAATAACACTGTATCAAACATATGAATTTTTAAACGGGTGTTAAACGGGTGCTAGGACGGGTTTGGTATAGGCAAATTTAAACGGGGCGGGTTTGGGTATTCCCCATTTAAGTTAAATGGTATTGGGGCGGGTTTGGGAGTAGAGTAATTTGGCGGGTATGGGGATGGTATTACTCCACCCGCCCCAAACCCGGCCCATTGCCAGCTCAAGAAATTTAAATGTACTTGAGAACGCGAACTAAATTCTTATGGTTGCGGCAGCTCTCAGTGTTCGGATACCAACATTTTGAGTTGCTTATGTTTGCATTTATTTGTTTACAATTCCAAGTCACATATCGTAAATAATTCCAATATGCATATCTTAAATAATAGAAAGTTGAGGTAGTACATTTAGATTACCTTTCAAAGTATTTTACATTTTCTATCCTGCAATATGTAAAAAGATGAGGCCGTTCTCTCCCCTCGGATTATTAACTACAACTTAGTTGGACACTTATCCCTGACATTTTCGAAGAGCGTTGATCTAACCTTGTTTTTGAGCTCAAACATATATCTCCTTCGGTATGCATAATGCCAAATACCCATCATCGTCATTAGGCAAAATGAAAAGGCCAGAGGAAGATATCCACCTTGTACAAATTTGGATAAGACCATGTAGAACAATATTATCTTTCAAACGCTTATCTTCCATATTATTAGCATTATGAGAGAAGTTAAGTGTGTTGTGATGGCCATCACTGCAACCACAGCAATACCTGCATCACAATCGTAAAAGTTTTAAACAATGTTAGGTGAAAAGGAATAAACATTTCCGATCGGGCCATGTGGACGGGGTTTTTATTTTTGTTACCGAGAATCAAGAGCTTACCCCGTATGCATGCCTAATTTTTTCAGTGGTTCGAAAGGCAACAGTGACTATAACAGAGCATGTCATGATCATATAATTAAGTTCGGGAATGTATACTTGTCCTTCGTACTTAGTGGAAGTATGAACCACTTTACCCTAGGAAAACAACCTAGACTTAGAGCCTGAGATATGATTGTAAATGATCCTGATATCATAGCTTGACTGGCAATAATAGAAGCAGCAATAGCCACGACAAATGTTGGCTAGTACATCGCATCTGCAGTTAGTGAAAATATTGACCATGCAAAATTATGACATCACTTGGTTTAAATTAAAATATATAAGGTTATATAACATCTTTTTTCACTTACGTGGAATCGACTTATAGAAAGTAGCAACATTTTCAGGGAATTTGGTGAGATTTGCAGCTTGTCCAATATACGCACACAACAATGATGGAAACACAACCCCAGAGGAACTTATTTGCAATCCCATGTGAAATGGAGTTTGTTTTTAGCAATAAGATTACGGAAGGTTGTTTGTACAATTTTTTATTTACGGGTGTTACTTTATGTGGGGATCTAACTGAATGTAGAAGTACAAATGCTTTGGAGTTCCACAAAATTAAAAAAGAAGTTGTTGGTTTACTTACTTGAACTGCTCTTACAGAGAAATGACCAAGATCAGCAAATATTGCTTCGGTTCCTGTTCATTAGTTATAGTTAACAAAATAGCTATAAGCAAATGAAATAAATAATTCATCTCTTAGAACAGTTTACTCACCCGTAATGCACAAGACAACCCCCACCAATTCCATTTCTTTTAAAGTAGTCTATAATGTATATTGGATTGAAAGAACACAAAATCTTAATGTCATGCTTGAATAAGTTGTAGACACCAATGCCCCCAATGACAGAAAACCATATCAAGATTATTGGGGCAAAAGAATATCCAACTTTGTCAGTGCCAAACCATTGAGCAGAAAAGAGACAAATCAAGATCACTACGAAAATTCCAACAATAGCATCTGGCAATCAAATATCAGAAGGATGGTTGAGTCACATTTACATTTTTAGTTGAAAAAATAACTATAGATTTATGTCATAGTATTTTTTTTATATGGCTGAATATCTATTAATTTTTTTCGTTGCAAACTTCACAGGTTAGTCTCCCTCTTTTAATAATCTTGGTTTACTTTATCATTTTAGTGAGCTAATCTAAAATCTTTTGCTTCGTCAATTGGATACTAAAATCCATGGTGTTTCAAATGGGTCCACCATGCAAATTTCATTATTTTCACTCCCCTCGATCGTAACCTTTCTTCAACTAATATATTAAAGAAGAAAAAAAAAATATAACTTGATCGGGAATCCAATGGGGGTATGTGGAACTAAACTCGCCATCAAATACAATTGTTGAACCCAACTCAAATATTAACCTTGACCAATCTCAAATTATGTTTTAGCCTTTGCCAATTCATGAAACTCATTTTATTTTTATTGGAATTCCCTCTTAAAATTCACCAAATCTGTGTCAAACCTTGGCCCGTCACTTGAATTAGTGTGAAGAATACCACACGGAGCAAGATTGGATCAACTATGTAGTGAGTGCTTGGAATTAAAAGACCAATTTAAATCTTTTGCCAAAGATAAGTTTCTATACATGTTTACTTGAACATTATTTTTTATAATTTTGGATCATTCCCTCAGAGTAAACACCATTAGTTAGATTCCTTATAGACTTATTTGATTGTCTGCATTTTCATAATTTTGACTTTTAGCATGTTCATTAGAAAAGATCGAAATAACTGTAGAAATAACATAAAAAAGGGATATACAATTTATATAGACCATAGACCTATTATTTCTTCTTCTTAGTGTTGTAACCTAAAAGCCAGTTTGAACAGTTGCATAACTCTTATTAGAAACGTCAATTTCTATTTTAGTGAAATTAGGCTTGCAGTAGAAGGTCGTCCGAAGTGTCTATGTGGGCGACAAACTGGGTCGTCACTGCTCAAGAATGGTACTCCAATAAGAATATCTAATTGAGATTGTTTGATGGAGGCTGGACTTGATAAAATGTTGGGATGCTAAGCACAATTAGAAACATTCTAGACTGAATATGATTTTGGGTTTGGTTAATAATCTGATTTTGGCATTTGGGCATTTTGGTTTTTGAGATACTTTGGTTATATGTATATGAAATTAATAAAGAAGGCGCCTCCATAACGGTTTCCCACAATTATCTTATGTTTGACAACTAAATGCTCTTGGTGGACTCAAGGCATTTGCTTTCTTGAGTTTGAACTTTATTCTAAGGAATGTTGTATGTTTAGGCATCTAAGGAAACAAATATTATTGTATTATTTCTTTTAAGTAATGGATTTCTAAGGTGAGAAGACAGGCTGGAGAGCGAAGCTCTTTACCTTTAGTGATGGTATTAAGTGTCAGTAATGGGGATGATTAAAGTTCTTTGAGATGTTATTTTTTTAGTTATATGGAAATACATTTTGAAAATAGCGCAATAGGAGAATCTTGGGGCAAAAAGTCTTCCTTGTAAGCCTTTGATATGGAGATTGAAGGATATATTTTTTACTAATTTGTATTTGCAATGTTTGAAGTTCTAGTAGCGGCCTTGGAATTTATAGAAGTGCTTCATGTATTCAAAAGCTAGACGAAGGAAAAACTATTATTCTCAAATAAAACCTAATGTAAGAAAATACATGACAAAAAAACACATTATCCCCAAATAAAACCAATGCAAGAAAACTAATTATAAAACTGGATTAAACTGAATTTCAGAGCGAGCGAGATGATTAAAGGGATATCCGCCGTTTGATCACGTCAATCCTATTGAACATTGATCTACAATAGCCAAATAGAATCTCAATTTGTTAGTAAGAAACATAAATAATATTACATGAAAATACAATATAATCCAATATCAACTTACTTGACAGAAAAACAGCAAGCATGAGAGAATGGGAGAAAGAGACCTCAGTGGCGAACATGGTTGTAAGGATAAAAGAATCAAAAAAATATATCAAAACGATGACCAATTAAAAGAGAGACATAGAAAGGAACCATACATGACCTTAATTTGAATAACTTTGTAGGAATAAACAACAAACTCAAAGCTAAACTTTGTATTGCTATAATCTGCAAAATGATACCAATAGGATTTATATTTAATTAAGATGTAAAAAACCCAAAAATGAATCTCTTACAAAAAAAACTCACTACATCACTCAAAAGTTATCGACCATCGACTGGTTTGGTTTGAATGACACCATTTTAATGAAGACAAATTGCCTTAAAAGGAACAAATGATCGAAATTGAGTGGTTTGATTCTATGAAGATTCGTTTAATCAAAACCCCAAAAATAGTGCCAAAATATGTGTTAGAGAGGTGATTGCAAGATAGGGATAAAATATAACTTACCTTATTTAAAGTTTTGCCGGGAGTGTGCCAACCTTTAATGGTGATCTGTGTGTACTGTGTAGTGATTGTGGGTTTATAATTTTTCATTGTACATAGAAGATGTTTCAAAGATGTATAGACTTTTGAAATTCTTTTTTTAACAGAAGAAACGTTTGGAATTAATGAAGATCGTAAGAGTTTCCCATCATACACTTCTTTGTGAAGTTAGAAGAATTTTGTATAATATCTTGCATAATAATTCAGAGATTTCCATTGACTTTTATCAATCAACCTCATAAACGAACTGAACGCCACTTGGTTACTTGATCAATTCGTGTTCAAAATATTATTAGTTATTTTTTTGCTGCTTTCTTAAGAATTAAAAAGGGGGTGATCTTTAGTGTATAACTCTATACGCTGTACCTAAAATTGCATTTGGGAAGAGCGCAAGGTTGATATTTTTTTTTCTTATTTTTGAAAGGGACCGCCGGAGGGAAAGTCTTCCTTTTAGGCATTCCTTATGGATATTGAAGGACATATTTTATTTATAATGTCTGAAGTTCTCATTTAGGGCTGGGAATCTATCAAATTGCTTGATGTACTTAAAAGAAATAAAAAATAAATACTAACCTTAATCAATGGTGCAAGACAAATAATGACAATTTTTTTTTCCAAATAAAACCAAGGTATCATATTAGTGGTCAAAAAATAGTAAAAATAAAGAATCTCGAGAGCGGGGGATATAAATTTGGCACCTACAACTTCCACAAAGAGAAAACAGGTAATCAAGTGTTATAAATGAATAATAAAAAACTTGAAATCAAAGATTACCTAAACTTGGAGGAAGTGGTAATGTTCCTAATAAAATTTGGGGTTAAGCCAATTCGAAAGTCGACACCCTTCTTATTTTTCTCTATCATTGCAATGATGATAGTGATAGACAGAACCTATAAGTCATCAAGATTAATTGACATAACTCAAACTGATATAGAGACCACATAGTTAACTGAGATTAAAATAAAAATATGACTCTCCCATAATTTTGTAGATGTATTATGGATGAAAGTTCTACAGTCTTAAGTGAAAGTTGTAAATGATTCAAATTGGTATGTAGAGATTGAGAGTACAATAAGCTAGTAAAGTAGAAGATCCAACTTGATTGATTTCTGAAATCAAAACCCCAATACAAAGTGATGGATAATGCAAGAAAAATCCTACAAAATCAAGGAATCAATAACGTACAAATCCAGAAATAGGGTGGATGGAGAGATATGGACTTGTAAGATGCAAACGACATGAAAGAAACTTCAAATGCCAAGATCAGTAACCTATCTTCAAATCCCCATTTTTACCTGCCCACTTACCTAAGAGAGAGAGAGAGAGAGAGAGAAAGAGAGAGACTTTGGGGAGGGAAAGTAAAAGAAACTCAGAGAATCATAAGCCCTAGAAATAGTTTACAAAAGCTTAAAATAAAAATGAATGCTTACAATAGGAAAATTACCTCAAGAAATACCTGCTTTGGAGGAATTCAAATTTCTCCAATCACTCTACTATTCAAAATGAAAAGCTCCAACTGTAATTTGGTCATCCTCTTCTCATTTAAAACTGTTTTGAGGAAGAAGAAAAGAAACAGTTACTTCTTCAACATTATATCAAATACATTTTAACTCAAAACCTTAAAAAAAGTCTCTTAAATAAAGACAAATAAAAGAAAGAAAGAAATGTCAATATCCAAATTCATTTGAAGATTCCAGGAAAGTGATGATAGATGGTTCATCAAAGATAACTTACTTCAAATGAATTCCCTTTCAATCTCCATTATGGTAAGCATCATAGGGTGAACTACGTATTTAATCCAAATTTTCTTTTTCTTAGAGTAGAGCCTCAAACTCATAATTCAACTGATCTAATTAAGAATTTTCCCAAACATTGCACCCTTCTTAAAATCAAATTTAGGGAGACAATCCAAATAGAGAGAAAACCTAAATTAGAGAGAAATGTCAATTAAAGAGCAAGAAATAATCATTTTAATGAACCTTGACATTCTAATAAGAAATACGAATGCAATTAGTGATTTATTGTTCAAATTACCACAAAAAGAAACAATACAAAGTACAGAGAGATCACCAACCTTGGCAAAAGTTGCATGGAATTAGAGAAATTTTTTAACAACCGCTCAATCTATAGACTGTGAAAAATAGCATGTAAAATACAATAGTAGGCGACACTTTCTGCAGAATTCGGAAAAGTTTCATTGCCAATAGAAACTGAGATTTATCCAATAGAAACTCAAAATAACATTAACATTTTGATACAAAATTTTATTTGCATCCATTGCATAGAGAAAGAAAGAGAGATTACCATATGTAGATATGTAGGAGATTCAGTTACATGAAGCCGACGGATTACCTGCAAATTTATATGAAATTGAGCTCCAGTGATGCCTTTAAAACTAATTTAGAGATAAGAGTTTCTAATTTATGGCTAAATTAAAATGGGGTTTGAAAATTGATGAGAAAATTATGGGGGTTCCAGACTTAATGTGGAGAAGATGGGGGTTCTTATTTAATGGAGAAACTGTTGTAAGAATTAAGGGAAATGTGATGATTCCTTGGGAGATTACTTGATAATTTACTATCTCATCTCTTATGACCTTTGAGGTTGGAAGTACATATCACCCGAATTATACCAATGCAATTTACTACCTCTTCTGACCTTGGGAGATTACTTGATAATTTATTATATCTTATGACCTTTGAGGTTAGAAGTAATGATCGCCCAAATTATACCAACGCAATTTCAACTTTATTTTACAGATACAATATTACTCCTAAAGCCAATCACTCGAAGTTGTACAAACTGAAATTTGAATCTATTTTGCATTGTATGTAGAAATTTTTCTAAGCATGGTCAACCTACTATATTTTTAAGACAAAGGCATCAAATCATCTCAAGCTTTTGTCGTGCTGGTGGAGAAATGGACTCTTAGTATTTGGGGCATCTATTTGTCGTGCAATACCATCTTAATACACTAATAAGGTAGATGAACAACAATTAACTATCATATTTTGGGAGATGTTATGGAATTTATTCCAAGGAATAAAATGGTCAGGGGGAAAAGGAAAAAGAAATTGAACCATAAATAATGAGGACTATAGAAAGAGAAAAGTGTGGTACCCAATATTGCATTCCTTGAATCCTCATGGCTGACCTCCACACTTTATGGAATCTACAATTTCAAGCATCTTCGATACAAATTATACAATTTTATAATGATTGAATGCACCATAATGTCGTGATGATTGTATTATGTAAACATTTACTCTCTACTACAAAGAAGAAATATGTAAGTACGCAAATACTCGGCATAAATATTTAGGCGTATAAACAGATACCTGAAAACAAATTTCAAGATAAATTATAGCTAGACAAATCTCTACACAATTTACAGCTTGATTGAGAAAATGAGCATACAATGCAGTTAATCTAGCTAAAAAGAAACAAAACCTAAAGAATGAAATGTGGAAATCAAAACAAAGACCCACCTTTATAAATTTTGATCTCAAAAACTTTGAAAAGTGTCCCCACCTTGATTCAATAGGTTTAGATAACTTTTGCAAGACCAATTTTGTTAATCCGTCAATGTTTATAGCTTCAATAGATGGGTTTTTTTTTTGTTTTTTACCTTCAATTAATTAAAGTTTTAGTTGAAGAAGATGAAGCAACTGAAATGCGCTATAGTACAGGAATTTTAAGAGTTTGGTTTCAATTAATTTAGAGCTTAATGCTTTGAAGTAATAGCAGATAGAGACACAAGCTATATTTTACTTATCACTCTCTTCCACTTGAAACTTATGAAGTTAGTACTTGCATCACTTAATTCATTCATGCTTATACATATGTAGTTGATTTATAATATAAACTGAAAACCTATGTACTAATTCCTTTAAGAGGTAAACATGTCATCTGCTCATTGAAATAAATAGTTAACATGACATTTACACTATGCTTAGGAAAAATAAATTGAACTTGGAATATTTGAAAATTGAATTGAGCAATTTATGGAGGGATATTCCAATATAAAACACCGCCATTGATCATGGAGCTCAAAAGAGTATATGACAGTAAACCATGGAGGGGGAATTACTTAATACTTAACTGAAACCTAGAGATTGAGATATTAGATATCCATGAACTTCATTCCCCAAAACATGTATCCATAAACTAAGTACAGGAATTGATATGTTATTACTTTGATTGTTTAATCAAAAAATCACATTGATTAGTCAATTGTGTTACTCTAGAGAATGAAAATTTTAAATAGATTTGAATAACACAATAGCATATCTGGAATCACGTTAACCAGTCCATGCTAACTTCTTCCTTTGCTCCATATGATTGCCCCCTTTCTTAATTGAATCATTTGTGGGAAAAAAACCCAATAAATCTAATGGAGGAAAAAAAAAATCTAAAGTACTGAGCACAAGTAACTTTGAATATTACCTCTGGTGAGATATGGCCATTGAATTAGACAGTTTTCTTCGGCGTCTATGTTTTTTGAGAAAATACCCCAAGATTGCCTAAAAGCTTCTCTCCCAGATATCAATACCATAAAGATAAAGGTCGATCATCCAATTAAAACCAAAGTCCTATATAGAAATCCCATAAAATTACACTCGAAACAGGCAAAACTTTTTCATTTATTGTTCATGAAAGGCCAAAGATGATTACCTCATTCAACCAAATCTTAAAGTAGTCAATTATTCTCATATTTTTTTATGTTTCATCTAGCTCCATCTGCAGACCTCGCGAGCCACAAGACCAAAATATGAAGGGTATTCTTATTAAATTGGGGGAAGTAGAAGTTTTTATTTACATCAAATACATAATGGTCCATCAACTTACCTCTAGTATGGAGTATGATATTGACTAAGCCATCTACCATTCAATATTGTCAACTAGTTCGCCCGGAAGAAAAGGAATACAAAGCACAAAAAAAAAAACTCAAAACTGTATTTTGTGTGTGTCAAGATATACACATTTAGAGAGGACATTCCCTTTATAGTATGGTTTAAGTTTCATATTCTCTGAAAATACATTGATAAGAAAAAGATTCATAACAGTGTATTTAAATCATCAAATAAAACGTAAAACATAGCAAATAAAATGGGAGAAAGAGCTTAGAAGTGACATCGAAAGCTCAGAAAAAAGATGCTTACCAAAAAGTTGGAACCCTAATTTGGTGATTTCGAAGTAGATTCAACGATATTGTGACGAAAATTGTTGCAAATATATATCCTTCTTGTTAGAGATTTCTATTAGGCTTGATACAAAGTTCAATTGGTGTTAGAGAGAGAGAGAGGGTCAACAAATAGTAGATGATTCAATGATAGGTATGCATTTTCCCTGAATTAATGATGCAATTAGAAAGAAATGCTTCTTTGGCATAGAATGAGAAGAGACGATTTGAGGGAAAGGGAAGAGTTGTTCAAGGAATTAATAAATATGTCATAAAAGCACCCATAACAGCTAGGTGCACCCTAACGTGGCGGGTGGATTTTGAAATCCACCCTCTTTTCTACCCAAATCGTCTCCCAACAGCTAGGTGAATACCTAACGTGGCATCAAGAAAATTTATCTAAGGGTAGATTTTCCACCATGTGGGTGGATTTGGGGTGAATTCACGCCGCGCAGTTCAGAAGGGTACGTAGACATTGCGCGCGGTTCAGAAGGGCGCGTAGGCTATTAACCATTAAGATGTTGCCACATGGAAACAATCTAGTGGTTATAGCGTCATGCCTCGCGGTTCAAAACTGTGCGGTGATATATTAAAAAAAAAATTCGTGGCATTTTCCTATTGGCTGGTAGTTACGCGCAGTTTAGAAGTGCGCTGAGTGTGAATGGCTGAGATTTTGCCACGTGGACGTATCTGGGACGTTCATTCTTGCGCGCGGTTCAGAAATGCGTTTGGGGAATTCACCTTGGGGTGGATTACAAACTGCTGTGGGGTGGATTGGATTCACCCTGCTTTTGGGCGAATCCATCCACCCAACTGCTATGGTGCTCTAAAGGGTTATAACATACTATTCTTTTAATGCTTACACGCCACGTAGGACAAACATCGCCACGTGGGACAAATATCGCCAAGTAGGACAAAACTGAGATATTTACTATAAATGTAGGGGACTAACTTCGTAACGAGGGGAAGTCGGCTCTTACACCAAGGGGGTTAATCTTCAAACAAAGGAATACAAGTACATAATCTAGAGCGCGAATAATCTATAGACAATATACTTGCGTGAAGGCCTTGAATGTGACTCTCCACGACCTCTGATGAGGATTTTTAAGAGTGTTTATATTTTTGTCAAGTAGTCGAAGGTTCGAGTACTGGGTTTCACAAGGTGATCAAAGGTAAAACGTATAGGTTATGGGGAAAAAATTTCTAACCACTCCTTGGTTCCCCATCTCTCCTATTTATAGAATCATAGGAAGGGCTGATTCACCAAGGTTAGGTCAGATTACAAGTGTACAATTCGGGTATCCTCCCGATATCGAGTAGATATCCCAGAGTTAGTGTTGAAGTCGAAAATGCAGGGTCTGCTACCATGCCCTATCACTGTAGCTGTCTGTTGGTCTGTCACTGTGTACTGATACTGTAGCCGTCTGAGGGTCCTGTCACTGTAGGTAACTGAACTGACAGCGGCGTCATTCTTATCTGGTAAATTGGCCGTCTTGTCACACTTCGACCATGTACGAATATGGTCGAAGTCTTTTTAAAGTGAAGTTCTTCTTCGAGGCTTGTTTAGAGTTGAGGCTTCGTCTTTGGGTAATCCTTTGGGAAATTGTTTGGGGAATTGAGTAGGCTTCGAGATATTTGGGTAGGCTTTGAAGTAGCCTTCGAGTGTATGACTGGGGTAGAAGGCTGCGAGTAGGATACTACATTCGCCCCCTCTCAACGAAGGTCTCAAAAGCAGGTATAGAAGCATTTGCTGAGAAAACTGTTTGGCATTGGAAGTTGAACAGTTTGACTGTTGGTTTTTGGGTAGGTAATAAAAGAGGGTAATAAAGAGATGTTGGTGGTTATAAGGTAATAAATAAAATGAGGCTATAAGTATAGGTTATGGGGGTAGGAATACTGTGTGTTCTTCTTTTGTTTCATTATCTTCTCTTCCTTTTATATTTCTTGAAAAGTCTATGGATACCACTCCGAACACACGCTACCAAAAAAGAATGGGATTCGCCCGAGATCGTCGCATAGGGCAAAAGACAGCTGAATTGCATGTAAAGTTCTTCGGTCATCATGATCTCGACTGGGATATGCCTGGACTGGTGAAGCTGGAGGTCGTAGAACCCATCAACGGGGAACCTTACGCTTATTTTTTGAGGCAACTGAAGTACCATTTTATGACTGCTAAAAAATGCTATTTCTAACTGTCTGCTCTGACTGAGTGTCTCGTTCGTGCAGAAGAGATGATTGAGGAGCAAGGCTTGGCGAGTGGAACTGGCTTGCCTGAAAATAGGGCAGGCTCTTCTTGAGGTAGTATTAAAGGTGGTAGTGATAGTACATGGATTTTTTTTTGTATTGTAAGGTTGTATTTAGAGGTTTATGTTTTTGCTGTGGTTGAAATGTATTGCTATTTTGTTGTTGTGTCTGGTGGAATGGAATGAGAATAAATTTACTATAATTTGAGTGTTTGTAACTGGTAGGTATTGGAAACGAATAGACTTGTAGGTGCGATAGAAAAATATATCTCATCGAATGTTAACGGGTAGTACTGATTACTACTGGAAAAAGTGACCTCGAAGTATAGTGATATGGCCTAAGATAATTGATCCTGTATTAATCAAAGCTTAGTGAGGGGGTGTGGGTCTAAGTGTGAGGGGTGTCGATGGTCGACTGCATGTCCTCGTAAATGGTGTTTGAATGCGCATGTAGATAAAACTGTTACGTCTAGGAAGTTGTAGAGGTTGGACTGTTGAGTTTTCAAGGAGGAAAATTGAAGATAGTAATGAATGTGGCTTGGGAGGAGGGAAAGTTTAAGTGTAGCTTCATGTATAAAATGGGGTCTTGTTAGGAGGATTTCTCATATCTCTTCCTTCTTCTTCTGAATATAATGTCTGCCTCTTCATCCAACGGCGGTTCGTCCAATGGCAGTTCTTCCAACGACAATTCTTCCAAAACCAAGTATGAAAATCGGGTTGCGGCAAAAGTAATTTGGGTATGGGAGAAGATGCTGGAACTGCGGTGGAGGTTTCTTATCGATCAGGACATCAATGTGGAGATGCCGAACCTCTTTGAAGCGGAACCTGGGGAGCCCTTTGCTAGAATGTCCTTTGCCTATTGGTGGGGGATTTTTCAAATGATGGGTCTATTTTAGGGCCATCATTTGTCTTTGCTGGAGTCATTTGCAGAGGAGATGGTAGAGCAGGAAGATATTGCTGCTGAGGCTAGAAGCGAGGAGGATGCGGCTGCTGCGACTAGAAGCGAGGAGGAACGTCCTAATGATAAATAGGAACCTCTTGCTATTTTGTTGGGTAGTTAAGATGGGCATATAAGGGTTTTTGTAATTTTTGTTTAACTTGTACTCTGTTGATTTGAATGAAATGAAATTGGGGTTTGGTAATGCCACTGTCGAATTGTATTTCAGTACTGTGTGCAAGTAGGATTGTGAATGCTCAAAGTAAAATCTTAAATTGTCGAAGTACAAATTGTAATCTGTCGAAGTAGAAGT